>OX442366.1:6411562-6659062 GCA_949357725.1 Hyperoplus immaculatus
ATAATAGGACCTCATTGATAGAGACGGTTTAGGCTCTGAATGGTGGAATATTCATTTTGACGAGGACCAGACCTGCTGTCTACTTTGACAGCTCGGTCACATCCTTTTTTCACATTGAGGAGGGATACTGGGAGGCCTGCCAAGCCGGGGACACATTTACACACTCTCTTACACACACACACACACACACACACACACACACACAGACACTTGAAACTCGCGTTGTGTTGCCTCTGGTGACACAAAGTCAGAGAATGTGAGATCCTCCGTGCTGCTTGCGAGGCTGGAAGAACACAACCTCTTTAGAACATCCTTTTAACCACCACCACCACTGCTTTTTATATTTGGACTGGGAGATCAATCAAAGGACAGGGGACATGTTACGCGGACAAAGTGGTGATCATCTTCTCTTTGCATAACAGCGATTGTTACACAGGAAAACGCTGTGGTGGCCTGGATCTCAGTCCAATCGCCTTATGGAACATTGTATTTGCGGGAGGTTCAGATTGCATTCAACAGCAGCCCAGGGTTTAATTCTGCTGGTCAAGGGGTATAAAGAGGGGACAGTATGTTAGTGAGGCTGGCGATGATGGAGGCTGTAAGGCTGCTCCAGAGTCCTCCCTTACCCCATCAGGTATGACCCAGACCCCCAACCCCTCCTGGGGCTCTCTGGACAGGTGAGTGAGCTATTTGAATACCGCTCTCATGTCTGTACAATAGAGATTAATCTATAGCCAGCTGTGGTTTAGCTTGAATAAAAAGGCTTTGAAAAGAGGGACACATACCACCTGGCTTTGTCCAACGCTCACCAATTAACACGTTACAACTAGTTTGTTTTGTCACAAAAACCAAAGTGTTACAGTTGGACTGAACCAGCAGTGTTCCCCCTATTTCAACTCAATTTCAAAGTAAAAGTCTTTTTTTATATACTTTAAAGTTGGCAGCTCAATGTAATTAAAGAGTCAAAAGAAGTTCTTATCCAGCAGAAAGTAAAACAATTTTTTTTATAAGTTTTCATTACATTCTTATAGCTTAACACAGTAGCGGGCATGGGGAGACCATCCATGCCTATTCAGTGTATGAGAACCTGCGAATCAAAATCACTTTTTTGTCAAACAGCGAATCGTGGGGAGATATTCATTGATTTTGACAGAAAAGTAATTTTCATGTTGACAACAAGCGTTCTCCAGGATCCCTGACTCCCACCTTTAAATGAAGATTTAAAAAAGCAAAAGCAAAAAACACTAAAACCCTCTGAGTGCTGAGTTTATCCAGTCAAACTACTCAGTATCTTTCAGCCAAGTCCATATTTATCTCCTTTTATCTTATTTTTGCTCTGCTGTTTGAACATTGCTAATATAGGCCCCTCTCCCTTTTGTCCCTGAATAAATTAATTCTGTCATAGCCCATAATTGCGGTACAGTACAGTAGACTGCTGCCTCCAGTGCAATAGCCTTACCTTGAGGATACGATTCTACTATAAAAATGTCTACCGATGAGTTTTGTGCTGTCGTCATCCAGTTGTGATAAATATTTGATGTAGCCTGCCCTGGGGTTTCTTGTGGGCGAATGTGACGCGTGTGCTTGCATGTGTTCACGCGAAAACAACACACAACTGGCTCATATAAACACACACAAACAAATGTTGTCTTTCTGGTAACAGGCCTGATTCCTTGATTCACAGCGTGGGCGAGTGTTTCTACATCAGTTACGGGATTTCTCTTATTTCACAAGGATTTTCAGTTTGTGACTTTACTGTAAGGAGTTATCGTTTACTTATTTTTACACTCTGACCTGCGCTCCTCCACTTCTTTCCCCAGCGGTCTCTGTTTACACCCTCTGCTCAGAGAGGCCCAGTCTGACTCAAACCTGTCTTCTCTTTCTAAAGACAAAGGGTTCCCCGTGCAACCTTAAAAGGCTTCCCCAGCTGGCGTCTTTCTCCATGATGAGGCTGGAGTGTTTATTACTGAGCGCACTGCTCTCCAAACAGTTCTCCCCCAGGCATGGCCTCCCACTCCTCCCAGTATCCCCACGCATGTATGTTCATGTCCCAAAACAAATAAAAAATAAGGAATCTGGACTCACAACGTGAATGTGCATTTATTGAGTTTGTAAAGCCTCTGGAAGCGTGGTCTAAAATATAAAAAAATATAAAAATCAATAGCTATATGATATCAAAGTTGTGTGTCCAATTAAGGTCTTGCGAAAATCTGATTGAAAATAAATGTTCATATATATTATAAAAGTTTGTTAAAATAAATCTAATCGACCGTTTGACTGTGTGTGCAAGTCCGTGTCAAACCGGCTCCATAGAAAGGAAACTGTCACGATTGGTTCAAAATACTTATTGTGTAATAAAAACCGGAGCATAGCCCGCCTCATCTAAACCGAATTTCTGTAAAGTCTATCGAAACCTAAATGACAATATCTTTCATTTGGATTGATAAACATGCTTATACTCTTTTCAGATGCCTTCTATCACCACCTTTTGTGGATTTGGGTTTATAGGGGTTGAGAAAAAAAAACAAGCCAGGCTATTAGCTGGTGGACTATCAGGACAACATCTGCTAACAGACCAGGCTGTATATCATCTACCTTTAGCCTCTCTCTGCTGGGCTGCCAGTGTTAATGCTATCAAACAGATAAAGATGAAGGGGAGAAGGAAAACACTTAAACAAAGCTGCAAAGGATTTCTTAAGTCGGATGTGTTGACACGTTGCGCAATAGACCCGTCGTCACATAAGAAACTGACCGGCTTGGAGCATGCACTGTGGCACTGTGGCTGTGTAGATGCCAGCGCACATTATTATGTTGTGGTTGTTTTTTTGTTTTTTTCATTGGTTTAATCACTCAACCTTCATCCCAAATAACCTTTCTAAGCTGATTTGCGCTGAAATGAATCTAATGTTCGTTGTGCATTGCTGCCAAGATATGCGCTAATCGTCATTTTCCATTCAGACTGCACATAGCACAGGCTTTCTGACTTGATCCATTGATAGTTTTATCCCGTGCATTTAGGCTTTCTGTTGTGTATTTGAGGTACCAAAGAAAAATGGCAAGTTTCCTTCTTTTTTATCTTCTTCAAAACCAGATGTCTTATTTTCAACAAATGGACCAATTAACCAATCAACTTATCCACAGTTAATATGATGCTGGAATTTTGGTAACAAAGATACATGAACCAAATTTTCCCATTCTTCGTGCTCACTTTACCATTATTAATACTTCTAATTTCTGCACCATTCCCAGAATCTGACAAACATATCTTATACTGTATGTCTTATACAGTATATACAGTGTATACGTACGTATATATATATGTATATATATATATATATATATATATATATATATATATATATATATATATATATATATATATGTTTATTCAGTGTTACAAATACTAACCAGGGTCTGTCCTCTCTGTGGACAGGGGTACGGCTGATTGGTTTGGGGTGAGCAAAGACAGCGACAGCACCCAGCGATGGAGGAGGAAGAGCCTGCAGCACTGCGGGCAGCTGTACGGAGGGCTGAAGGCGCAGGTGATGAGGGAGATGGAGCTCCACAGCCTGGACAACCTCTCCCTGGCCAGCACTGAGACCCCCCCTCCCCTCTACCTCCCACCCCACCACCACCACCCCACCTACCCGCACTATGGCATGCAGAGGGTAGGCCAGCGTCTTGGGGGGGGGAGGGGGTAGAGGGATGGAAGAGTTAGATGGGGCAATTTTTTCACCTCCCGTCACGTTTTCTCCATTCCTTCTTAAAGTCCTGTTTACAATAGGTTAAAGTTCTGTTTGGTTGACAAAGTGGGTTAGAGCCCCACCGCATATATTTTCTTCGCTTTTCTAATGTCTATTCTATGTATTTAAATCTTGATGTATTTCATTCCCCTGTAAAGCACTTTGAATGGCCTTGTGTCTGAATGGTGCTATAGAAATAAACTTGCCTTGCCTTCTTAGCATCACATTAAATACTGTATTTAGGCGCTTGTTAGACCTTTCTTTAATCAATGGCGTTTTTAAGACTCAACAGAAACCCTTTACCTGAAACTTCACTAATATTGTCCAGGCATCTACTGTGTCACTTGTAAAAAATATTACACAAAAGTCTGTTCTGGGAGTGCCTAGGTATAGCGGTGGTGGTTACTGTGCATGCCATAGACTGCAATGTTGTATGTTTTTGGATTCCAGCCTGTATCCTTTGTTGCATGTTTTTCCTTTTCTCTCTCTCTCCCCACATTTCTTGTCCCCTTCTACAGCTGTATAACTATCACTTAAATACAAAAATTCCCAAAATAAAAGTGGAAGAAATATATACTGTATATATAAAGAAAGTTGTATTGGCTTAGCAGTGTTTTGTGTTTGCAGCCTTCTAACTTGATAAAATACCATGCTATTATAATTGGCTCATTAGACTTTCTTTCTTCCTGGCACATCAATCTAACCCTAGTGTAGATGTGTGTGCTGTGCCTGTTGTCCACTCCTTATCGCTACATGTTTACTGTTGAGAATCCAACTGAAGTGAACAATATCTGTGTGTGTGTGTGTGTGTGTGTGTGTGTGTGTGTGTTCTTGTTTGTGTGTGTGTTTTTGTGTGTGTGTGTGTGCAGATAGTAGACCCCCTGGCCCGTGGCCGTGCCTTCCGCATGGTGGAGGAGGTGGATGGCTGCAGTGTGCCCCAGACCCCCCTCACCCCGGGCACCACCTCCCTCTGCTCCTTCTCCAGCTCACGCTCCGCCCTCAACCGGCTGCCACACCGACGCAAACGGGAGTCGGTCGCCGCCATGAGCCTCAAGGCCGCCGCAGCACTGATGAAGGTGTCTGTTGTTTCTTTGTTGTGTTATCAAGTTTTTTTTAAATGCTTTATTTATAGATTTTTTTATTTAAATTTTTTTTATGGACATACTGTATACCCATCAAAAAACACTGCAATCTCATATAGAATTTTCTCCATGTATATAAAGTACTGGAGAACTCTATGAGCCAGAAGTCAAGGGGGCTATCTCTTTTTGTGTTATCTAGTTGGAACAATTTTCAGATGACAAACACTCCTACTTTGAAAAATGTGTGTTTTTATTTTTATATATTTATATATTCATATGTCAAAGCTGCTTCCACTTCCTTTTGTTGTGAAATAGATTACAATTTTTGGTTTGTTTTTCTGCACAATGCAAAGGCACATTATGACCATTGATTGCAGTAAAAAAAGGAGCTCAGGACATTTGATCGCTTTACATTTTTAAGATCTTTTGAAAGATCAGAAACATGCACTTTAATCTCCATGATGTGCTTGTTAAAATAGTCATAGAAAAACTACATCTGTTCTACTCAGATGTTTTCCCCGTCTCCTACATAGTATACCAATGGATGGGATTTATACTGTATGTGTGATTGCGTTTCTCTCTGCTTATCTGTGTGTGTGTGTGTGTGTGTGTGTGTGTGTGTGTGTGTGTGTGTGTGTGTGTGCGTGTGTGTTTGTGTGGTGATCGTTACATAAAACATGAGACCAGCTTGACTTACAGCAGATTAAACTGGGTTGGGGATAGCCTTTACAGTGGAGGGTGGATGACCCGCTCTCTGTGGCCCATTTCCTACAGACTCACACAAACAAAGCGATGAATGGAGACTATATCTACTAGTGTTGCGTGGGGGGTGGTGGTGTGTGTGTGTGTGTGTGTGTGGGGGGGGGGGGGGTTACTGAAGGAGTTCCCCCAGCAGATGGTCCATGATAATACACACAGCGAATGCTCATCTGCTGGATCTGAAAATTCCAGAAGTACAGCTAGCTAATCCATCTGACACACAGATGTCCCTGCTGCTACAGTAACGTAACCATCACAGACAAGATATAGCCTCTGCCCTCTTGATTATAATACTGGTGATGTGTGTTTTCTGTTTGTTAGGGCCGGACATTAGGCGACAGCACGGCCGGCCGATGTCCCAGGCGCAGTTTCATGCCTCCTAGCTTCTTTGAAGACGACACTGTGGACTTTGCCGATGAGCTGGACACTTCCTTCTTCACCAGAGTGAGCAGTGGACACACTCACGCGCTATTCTTGGTTTATGTCCTTGACACTCTCATAAAAAAAGCTTCAAAATGTACAAGAAAAATCTCAAAATCAGTCCAAATCTACTAACCATCAGCTACCTATCTGTACTGTGTGTACGCGGAGAAATATAGTGCTATAATACACAACCTAGGCTCTGTAAACTGGAATGGAAAAAATGGAAAACAGAACCAGCAATATGCTTGTTTGGAGTATGATCACCGGATTTGTTTATGGATAGCGGATCGAGAGGAGATATTCACTGATTTTGACAAAAAAAGTGATTTTGACAACAAGCATTCTTCAGAATTGCTGACTCCACTGTTAACATGTAGAAATGTGTGACATATGCGAAGGCCAGATGTGTTCATTTAAAGCACCTTACTATGGTTGGAGCACACACCATCGACTGTATTTTTATATATCGGTTCTTGTCGTGTCATGGCGCCTCAGCCTTAATCTCCTAACCTGCGTTCCAATTCACATACTCTTTCTTTTTATTACACTACATACTAAATAAAGTACAGGAGAGTTTTAGGGCCACAGGAGAGAAAAAAAAATCAGATGAGGAAGATTTGTTTTCATTATGTCGAGAAATGTCAAGAATAAAGACGAATACTAATAAAAATGCTATTGGAGTTAGCATTTATGTATTTTCAGCAAACTACAATTGACGTGCATGTATTGAGACTCTAAATCTTCCTCTATCCTCTATCTCTATCCTAAATCTTTTTCTGGTATACTAAATAGTAGGGAAGTATGGGGATTGGAACGCAGGGCTGCTTAACTTATTTTCCTCTGTGTAGGACGGCCTGCATGACGAGCTGTCCACCTATGCAGACGAAGTGTTTGAGACGCCGTCGGAGGCCGGCCTCCAGGAGCTGGACGAGAGTGAGCTCACAGGGAGTGCACTGGGCAGGAACGAGCTGGAGAGGACTCACCTCATGCTGTGGGTTTCATTATATTTTGGACAGTTCCATATTCACACGCACACATAATCCTCTTTGGGGAAAACGGTAGCTTACACTATGAGAGCCAAACTTTTGAATTATATAAGGTATTATATTATATCATTACAAAACTGAAACCTAGTCCAATCTGACACACTTATACTCTTTTAAGGCCCCTAGAGCGAGGATGGAGGAAGGCCAAAGAGGTCTCTCTGGTTCAACCCAAGGTGCGTTTAAAACAGGAAGTGGTGAGTATGAGCAGCCAGCAGCAGCGAGGACAGAGGATCGTGGTCCCAGTGAAGAAGCTGTTTGCTAAAGAGAAGAGGCCTTACGGGCTGGGCATGGTGGGCCGGCTCACCAACAGGACCTACCGCAAACGCATAGACAGCTATGTGAAGAGGCAGATTGAAGACATGGACGATCACAGGTGAGACACGCTGGTTGTGTTGTTGGAGGATGACTGTCAGTTTAGAATTGTTTTTATTTTCAATTAATTGAAATTAATTGAAATTTTTATTCATTTTTACTTTTCCCTGATATTCTCACATGAGATACACCTGTATATTTGGCATGAGGTCAAAAAAATATACATATACAGGGGAGGGGACGCAAGGGGCCTGCAAACATAATATGCATGCACGGCTGTTTAAGTTGTGTTCTGCAGTGATGTAAACAGTAAACAGTGTCTGATGTGTCTGATGTGAACTTGTCCTTGTGTCTTCCTCTCCAGACCTTTCTTTACCTACTGGATCACAGTTGTGCATTTGCTCATCACCATTCTGGCTGTCATCATCTACGGCATTGCCCCCATAGGCTTCACACAACACGAAACAGTCGACTCTGTGAGTGTGATTCACAGGCTTTCTTTGTTGGTGGATTTCGCGTTCGAATTCCAACTAAAATAATGCACAACAGCACATTATTGGTAATCCAACTTGTTTCATTCATTTTCAGGTGTTGAGAAACAAAGGAGTTTATGAAAACGTTAGGTTTGTGCAACAGCAAAACTTCTGGGTGGGCCCAAGCTCAGTGAGTATATCTTCTATTTACAATCCTCATCCGCAGTCTGATTGTGCCTCACTCAGCTTTCGAGTGTGGTGCTAAAGAACGGAGTGACATTAAGAAAGCTAACGTGTCACATTAAACTTGAAAAATATGCAATACTAAGCTGAAAGTCGGATAAAATGATTATTTAGTGAGCTAAAAGTAGGATATAGGGTTTAAATGGTTAGTTAACTAAAAGCGATGTAAAAGTGTTAATGATGAGATTAAAGATTTTGTCTGAAATAGATAAAAAAGTAATGGATAAAGGGTTCAAAGATGTAGCTTCTGCCACCCTGTGTGGTAGTAGTACAAGTGTAAACACAACCAAACTATTCTAACTATCTGATAAAAATATTGTAACAACATCATCGCTTACGGTGTTAAATAATAAGCAGTTGTGTCAGTTGTAGCAGTCTGAGGGCCGTGGTGGGTAGCTCAGATAAACATAGGTTAGATAAGCACTAGTATGGATCCACAAACTCACCAAGCTTTATTGTCAACCCTCCATCTCTGTCCTTTTAGGAGGCACTGATCCACCTAGGAGCCAAGTTCTCCCCCTGCATGCGTCAGGACCAGGCCATCCACAAACTGATCCAGGACAAGAGAAACAGGGAGAGAGAGTCAGGCTGCTGTGTGAGGAATGACCGCTCAGGCTGCCTGCAGACCCTACAAGAGGAGTGTTCGGTCAGTCAAACCAATGCACTATGTTGTCATATGGTCATCCCAATCATATTATATTGTTTGTAGACAAAAATTAAGATGATACACGTTTGGGCCAAAGAGAGATGGAGAAATAATTCTAATAATATTAACAGTGATTTTTCTTTTCTTTAACCTGTCTGTCTGCAGAGCACGCTGGCAGTGTGGGTGAAGTGGCCTCAACATCCCAGCGCTCCCTCCCTGAACAGCTCACTACGCCAGCATGGTGCAGTGTGCCATCAGGACCCCAGGTAACATCAACATGCCGTAGTGTATGCCCACTATGACCATTATGCTTGAGCTGTAATGGAGGTCTTAAAGCAACACTTAGTTTCCACTATTGTACTGGAAATACTTGAAAGACATCATTTGACTTCCATGTGGACTGCATTGTCGAGGCTCAGTCACTCTTACCGGAGACAGGTTTGTTCCCTTATTCCGTTTTGTTTTAACGTATGCTTTTGATTCTGCAGAATTTGTCTGGAGCCAGCCTCTGTTTCCCCTCATGAGTGGCCAGATGACATCACAAAGTGGCCAGTAAGTACATCAGCATGTTTACAGTTTAAGCCTTTAGCTGATGCTTTCTTATATAAGTACTATATGCATGAGTAATAGCACCATTGGGGCCCGTAAACATATGTTAATGCTATAGGGAGCAAAGAGAGAATTTTTCTAAAAGCTGGCTACAAAGAAGAAAAATAATAATTTAATTCAGTTTCACCGGCTTGAGGTGCGGAAGCAGCACTTTCTGTGACACATATTGGGTGAATGGCTAAATGCTTGAATGCTGAAACACCTTTTCCTCTGTTGATCATCTGCAGGTTTGTACAAGGTATAACTCTGGGAACCACACCAACCTCCCGCACATAGACTGCACCATCACAGGCCGGCCCTGCTGCATCGGAACCAAAGGACGGTAAGGATGGTGTCAGACAGACAGGTTCGACTTGGCCACACATGAAAAGACTAAGTTACATTACCTCATATAAGTGCCATGTGTTAACCATCTAAAATGGAATTAAATTGACTATTTTTACTTTAATGTTAGTTATTCAATGTTTTGTACAGATCTTTAATAATAATAAATCTCTGGTATATTTGAACTTTTCATCCATACTTTACTTTGAAAAGAATAAAACATCACCTTTATAATTCCCTGCAAGCCGTTGCTAATAATGTGTTTTTTGCTTAACTGTGTAGATGTGAAATCACCTCCAGAGAGTACTGCGACTTCATGCACGGCTACTTCCACGAGGAGGCAACTCTCTGCTCACAGGTAGGGCACACACACACACACACACACACACACACACCACATTCTTAAAATCCAACCTGACAGCTACTTTTCATTCACAAACTATACATGCTTGCTATTTTTTTGTATTGCTGTGATGTTCATAGACATTTATAAGTTAAATTATCTCTGCTCCAGGTGAGGCTCGAACTCACAACCTCGGCATCACTCTGCAGGTTACTGTCTTATAAGTACCGCGCGCTGACCGATTGCGCCACTGGAGCCCTGTGTTGTTTGCTGTGAATAGAGAGGAGCTGGATTGAATTCATTAGACATTTTCTCCACAGGGGGGCAGTGCTTCCCTCAGGCTGACTAAATTCCCTGACTGACTTTTTCTTTTGTCTTTGCTTTCAATGTCTCTTCCAGGTTGCCTGTATGGACGACGTGTGTGGCTTGCTGCCTTTCCTCAACCCCGAGATCCCAGACCAGTTCTCCAGACTCTGGCTGTCTCTCTTTCTTCATGCTGGGTTAGTTCAACTGTAAAAATCTAACAGATATCATATAACAATCGTGTAACATATCTGGTGGATTTAGGTCAAAATTAAAAGTAACTTGTCTCATTAGTAAGGCACATGGCATGCGATAGATCCATTTAAATTCATGAATGGGATCGAATTTAAGGGGAAAGAGACTTCAGCCCGAACAGACACGGATGTGATCGGCCTACATAATGTCTAATGTAGGCGAAGATTGCCTCGAAATACATTTGGTTTTGTGAATAGAGATTCCCCAATATATTATATATGGTCACGCCATTTTCATTGCATCCATTCCACATCGCTGTCTAAATGTTTGAATGTCTATTCTTGAATCTTGATGTATTTCCTTTGTTTTTACTTATCTCTTAATTGCTCAATTCTAATGTGTAAAGCACTTTGAATGGCCTTGTGTCTGAATTGTGCTATATATAAATGAACTTGTCTTGTGTGTGTGTGTGTGTGTGTGTAGGATCCTGCACTGCCTGGTGTCAGTGTTCTTTCAGATGACAGTGTTGAGGGACATAGAGAAGCTGGCTGGCTGGCTGAGGATCTCCATCATCTACATGCTGAGTGGCATCACGGGGAATTTAGCCTCTGCCATCTTCCTGCCTTACAGAGCGGAGGTACACTCTCACTCCCATCTAAACCAACATAGGTGTAGATTTGGGTGCCAATATTGCTCAATAGTTAGAAGAGGTACATTTGTCCTCCTCCCAAAAACATAAAAGACATTACATCTCATTTAGCAGAAGCTTTAATCCAAAGCGACATATAACTGGAGCACACATTCATACACTGATAGCAGCAGCAGCTACCACGCAGGGTGCACTGCTGGCTAACTATCAGGAGACATTTAGGGCTCAGTGTCTTGCTCAGGGACACTTGGACATGTGGCAGGGAGACTTGGGATCGAACTACCGACCCTATAGAGCTGTTAAGCGGAAGTTGCTTACTTCCGGGGCATGGGACCTATCGGCTCGAAAAATTACAACGGTAGTCAATGGAAAGAAATGTATTATTTTCTGGTCCCAGTCATGAAATGCCTTCGATTACACATATGTTTTGTATGGATTTAGATGGTATTTTTTCGTGCAAAGAATGGAACAATTTAGCGAGTAGAAGCTGGATACGGTCAGGTTTTGTGCAGAGCGCTTTTGTGGACTACAGCTCTTCGCTGCTCTTGACACTTATGATATACGTCACCACCACTGGCACCTGCTTAGCTCAGAAACATGGCTGTGTCTTTAATGCACTTTACCGCCTTCTTTCAATGACAAGACAAAAGTCTTCAGCGTGACGAAAATCACTACACAAGTGGACATGTGGAGTTTCAATTTCTCGAGTGGGGAGATTGTTGGCGTTGTCCACGCCAGCCATTAGCATTAGCACTGTCAGTCGAGAAGTGGAGGGAATGTGTTGAGGTGACGTCACAGAGGCGACAAGACTTGTAGTTGTTCTCGTAACATTTTTTCAAAAGCCGTTAGACGAATAATCATACAACATACCGTCAAACTCTTCACATGAAAAATTATCATTTAGACCCATACAAAACATATATGTAATCCAAGGCATTTAATGACTGGGACCAGAAAATAGTAGATTACTTTCCATAGACTCCCATTCATTTTTTTTCAGCCGATAGGTCCCATGCCCCGTAATTCCGCCACTTCCGCTTAACAGCTCTATAGTTTCGGGTCTACCACCTTATCAACTTCGCCAAAGCTCCCGTCATAACCCCGTTTTCCCCAAAAAGAGTTTAAAAAAACAGCTCAGGGGGTAGAAACATTTATATATCCTCCTTACCTGTAACTATACTGTATATTTCCCAATGATTTCAGACACCCCCTCAAGTGGACCGTTCCATCTTAACCTTGCTGACCTCCCACTGTTGCAGTAATTTTCTTGAACTCAGTGTCAATAAATAAAGAGACATTTCCACCATGAATTGATACAGAAAAGGCATCATTTGGTTCATAAAAGAATTCTCCCCCAGTGCATTTAATGACTTGTTTGACACTCAACGCCTTCTGCTTAATAACGTGAAACCTAAGTCCTTGTTTTTTTACAAATACCAGGACCGCCACTATCTTGTTTTCTCCTTTTTTAAATTTTTTCAAACATCCATTGCCATCCATTTTTTCTCTTGTCTTTCATCCCCTGTTCTCAGGTGGGTCCCGCGGGCAGCCAGTTTGGCATCCTGGCCTGTCTGTTTGTGGAGCTGTTTCAGAGCTGGCAGATCCTGGAGCGGCCGTGGCGGGCCTTCGCCAAGCTGGCGGGCATCTCCGTCTTCTTCTTCTCCTTCGGCCTGCTGCCATGGATAGACAACTTCGCCCACGTCTGCGGCTTCGTGTCGGGATTCTTCCTGTCCTTCGCCTTCCTGCCGTACATCAGGTACGTGGGAAAAAAACATGTTTCCTTAAAGCTATAGTGTGTAACTTTTTCATCTTTCCCCCCCACCACAGGGAAGGTGTGAAAGACAGGCTAATTTACATCCACATACATGCACCCACAGACACACACACACACAATGTGTCCTCAGTTTTAGTTTGATTTTAGATGTGTTTTTCAATTTTATTACTTTTTTAATTGTGTTGGTTTCTTTAATATTGCATAAGAATGAGCATTGCCATCCTCTTCCATTTAGAACTCCTTTAACCCTTTAACTATTAATATTTTTTATAGTTATTATATTATTTCATTATCAATTTAATTGATAACATTTATGAGACTGATTTAGGCAAAGCTATCAATTTTCCCAGTTAATTTTCCCAGAGGGGTGGTGCCCCTCAGAGAAGTTAAGTTTAAATAAATATCTGTTTTATTGTATTTTTCTTGATAGCCAAAACAGGAGGAAACTCCTCTAATTTGTATTAATGCATTTTATGCAAATAATAAATTAATCTGAATGACCTGTAAACACTACATTGTACAGCAGGGAGCATCTACTGAGAAGCATTTATTTTACCTTATTAGGAAATGAATAACATATTTTTTTCTTTTCTTTCTTTTTTTTAGAACACATTGAAACAAAAGATAATAATAAATTATGTATAAAAAAAGAAATAAAAGGGTACATTTATCTTATATTTTGATCCGTCATGATCACCATGTATGGCTCCCAGAGCTAATGAATAACATGTTGTTGTTGCTGTTTTTTTCCTCCTCAGTTTCGGGCGTTTGGACATGTACCGTAAGCGGGTTCAGATCTGCCTCTTCCTGCTGGTCTTCCTGGGTCTGCTGGCTGCTCTGGCTGTTCTCTTCTACGTCTACCCCGTCAAGTGTGACTGGTGCGAGTACCTCACCTGCATCCCCATCACCGACAAGTTCTGTGAGAAATACGACCTGAACGCACACCTCCTCTGACCGGCCAGCCAGCCTTTTGAAACCTTTCCATAGACAGTGTGCTGACGGATGTCCATGAAGTTGAAATTTGACTGTGCAAGTTTTCCCCCTAGGATAGCTAGTAACCATTTTTTATGATCTCAAGTGGATATGTTTTCTTTCACGGTATTTTTACAATATATTGTATGCATGAATGAAAGCCTTCAGGCGATTGTGTTTGAAAAGTTCACGCGCATGGGAAGAAAAAGTAACTACGTCAAGTTGACTGAAAAAAGGACTAATAATAATAGATGTCTGATTGATTTCTAGCTGGGCTAATCAATGACCAGTCACACCAGAGGAGAGCTACAAAGGCAGTTAAATCCTGAAAAATGGTTCGCTGCCCTTCTGGAGTAAAACAAGACTCAACAGCACTCCTTAGTGGCTAAAGAGGGAAACACAACTTGAGACAGTTGTCCATTTACAGGATGTCCTTGGAGTTAAAACTCACTAAGAAATGAGACTGTCAAAAGTTTAAATGTGCCTTATTGACGCACGAACACACACACTATGTCTTTTTGTGCCATGTATCGGTTTGTGTCTGCACTTCTCGAGGGTCCTGTTCCTTAACCTCTGCGGACACTGCATTTTTAATATGTTTTTACTCCAGTATTTGGTGACTGAAATGCAATTTTACTTTTTGTTTTGTATCGTTACCACACTGGAAACCTTTAGTTTCTGCCACAGCCTTTTATGCACTTCAATCACAAATGGATGATTTTTTGTATATTGTCCCTGTGCGGTTTGTACAGAACACACTTGTATGTTAACCTTCTCCATTGTCAATGTCTGTTACTGAGGTGAATGAGTTTTTATTTTATTCATCGTGGTGGCGTTTTAGCTACCTGACAATAAACACAACAAGATACACGTCATTTTAATGTTTCTTTGTTTCCTGAATGTCCAGAAAGAAAAAAATCAATTGAAGATTGAACTGACAAACTCTACAGCTTCCTGTCTAACAAGTACCAAACACTGACCCATTGTCACTTACTACCTACATCTGCCTCAAACTTTAAATGTCTATTACGAAGATATTTTGAGGCATTTAGGTCATTTATGAAGACACGCTAGTTGTAGCTGCTTTATTTCCAGGGCTCCAGTGGCGCAATCGGTCAGCGCGCGGTACTTATAAGACAGTAACCTGCAGAGTGATGCCGAGGTTGTGAGTTCGAGCCTCACTTGGAGCACTGGAGTTTTAGCTTGATGGTTGAAGAACTGATCACAACAATATTAAGGTTGATGATTTGACACAAAAATTGCAACAGAAAAGCTGCCAGCTTTATGTTGATTTCTGTTCGAAGGTATGATGACTTTCACTCACATTGAAATATTACACGGTACAGTAAGTTTTGGGTATTGAGTGCAAATCTGCCATAGCACTGAACAAGCTCTAATCAATAATGCTTTTGTTATGTTAATCAATGGTTTTCCAGTGAGAATGAACAACTGAAGAATGGTTTCCTTCCATCATACCTTCAACTGTGTGGGCTTATTGAAGATAGTGAATACAAAGTGCAGGGCTCCAGTGGCGCAATCGGTCAGCGCGCGGTACTTATAAGACAGTAACCTGCAGAGTGTTGCCGAGGTTGTGAGTTCGAGCCTCACCTGGAGCATTGGAGTTTTAACTTGATGGTTGAGGTCATGAAGAACTGATCAACCCACACGATCCAAAGATATATCCAATATTGGTCGATAAACTGTTGAATCATAACACTAGAAAGTTTTGACACAAAAAATGCAAAAGAAAAGCTGCAGAGTGTATACATACTTCTATATGAAAGTGTTCTGACTTTCACTCACATTGCCATCTTACACGGCACAGTAAGTTTTGGGGTATTGAGTGCAAACCTGCCCATAGCACTGAAAAAGCTCATTAACAATGCTTTAGTCATGTGGTTTTCCTGTGTTAATAGGCAAGGCAAGTTATTTATAAAGCACAATTCAGACACAATTCAGGCCACTCAAAGTGGTTCACAGGGTCACGAAACACATTAAGATTAAAATACATCAAGCATAGAATACACATTAAAAATCATTTAAGTGAAATAAAAATGATAGGTTAAATGGGAACCAGAAATGTCTTCATTGTAATAGATGACTGTTTCCTTCCATCAGACCTTCAACTGTGTGGCCTGAGAGAGAGCTCCAGTGGCGCAATCGGTCAGCGCGCGGTACTTATAAGACAGTTACCTGCAGAGTGATGCCGAGGTTGTGAGTTCGAGCCTCACCTGGAGCAAAAAGCTTTGAGTATGAATATAAAAATCCCTTGCATGTTTTAATCACTATATAACTCAAAGTCAAAACACAGGTTTTGTCCTTCTCGAGCAGCTGGTTTTTTGGTAAGGTGTGCAACCTGATAATTTCAACTACAAACATATTACTATACCACACACTGAGCAATTGCAAATTTGGAGCCTGCCCTAAGGTGTTCCCAGGTGTCATTTGAGTGGAGCCATGCTGTGTGGTTACCACAATGAGAAAAGATAAAGGTGGAAGATAACACCACCAAACAGAGTGCATACAGAGGAGACTCCACAGCCAGTACACATCTTCATAGGAGAAAATATAATATAATAATACAATATTAACACATCAGACAACAGGTGAAACCATAGGTCAACAATGGATCCTCATGGGTGCTAAAATTTTCCTCATACCGGTTTATACTAGATATTTACTGATTAAAACTGGGGTGGAGGATTTGGGGAGACAATGGCAGTTGGGATAGAGATTCGAATCCAAATACCTCAACCGCTCCACTTGTTCTTTTTGGTCCCTCCCCTATGGTCCCTCCCTGACACGCTCTACACCAACAAAGTCATGCCAAAGTGAATGGACAGTCCCAACAGCCAATAAGAACAGAGAATCGGAGCCTCGCTCTGATTGGTCAAAGTGTCAGCTCATGTTAACTTTGACCAAACAGAAATCATATACCCAATAGACAATTGGAGTAATGAGCACATTTTAAAAGCTTATTTTTTGTTACTAAAGGTGATTTAAAACCCATTTAACAATTCTAATGCTTTAATAGGGTGTCCTGTGTTACATTTAACCTAGTCTGACCATTTTTCATAAACAAATTTATAAGGAACAAGTTAGGTAAATATCGCTGTGACTTATACGTCACATCGGGCCGTGAGCCTCAAAATAGGCATAGAAATTTGGAGTGACGTATTTGTCACAATAACACAAATGGTAATAAGCTAATACATTAATTTTATTGTTTCATTTATTTTGAATTACTATAGGCCTATGTTCTTTTGCTAAATTCAAAGTACATTTGAACAAATTTAAACAAAAGTTAATGACAACACAATCTAATATTAGGGTTAAAAGAAAGTTTGAATAATATTTTGGATAAAAAAAAAGTTAAATTAAAAAGTGATATCAAATTATTTATCAGTTATTGTAATATGATTCCAGAGATAATCTTGTGTTATAGTTTGAAGTTGAGCATCAAAGGGAGGAGGCACGTATTACCACCTTTAATTTTTTTGTTAGGGTTCAGCTTGATTTGGATATAGTCTTACAAGATGAATATTGACAGAAGTTAGTGTCACTCTTGACAAGGACAAACACACACTCAGAAATCAAGCCCTGGTCTGCTACTAGGCCCGGCCTGGGGGGGACGACGCCCTACCAACTGAGCTAAGGGCATCCCAATGTGTGCTTTCATTCTAGAGTGTGTTTTTCCCCTCAACCATCAAGCTAAAACTCCAGTGCTCCAAGTGAGGCTCAAACTCACAACCTTCGCATCACTCTGCAGGTTACTGCCTTATAAGTCCCGCACGCTGACCGATTGCACCACTGGGGCTCTGCAATAAGTTTTCACTATCTTCAATAAGACTACAAAGTTGAAGGTCTGATGAACAGTCTTCTATTAACACTGGAAAACCACATGACCAAAGCAGAATTGATGAGCTTTTCCAGTGCTATGGGCAGGTTTGCACTCAATACCCCAAAACTTACTGTACCGTGTAAGATTTCCATGTGAGTGAAAGTCAAAGCACCTTTGAACAGAACTCAACATATGTACAAACTTAGCAGCTTTTTCTGTTGGAATTTTGGTGTCAAATCATCCAACTGACTAGTTTCAAGATCATGATTTAGCACCTTACTATGCACCATTGATTTGGAATGTGTGTTGATCAGTTCTTCATGACCTCAACCATCAAGTTAAAACTCCAGTGCTCCAGGTGAGGCTCGAACTCACAACCTCGGCATCACTCTGCAGGTTACTGTCTTATAAGTACCGCGCGCTGACCGATTGCGCCACTGGAGCTCATGCAAAGACTGCATTCAATACCGAAAATTGATTTTAAGTTACTTAGCAGTTATTGTAATATGGTTCCAGAGAGAATCTTGTGTTATAGTTTGAAGTTGAGCATCAAAGGGAGAAGGCACATATTACCACCTTTCATTTGTTAGGGTTCAGCTTGATTTAGATGTAGTCTTACAAGATGAAAATTGACAGAAGTTAGTGTCACTCTTGACAAGGACAAATACACACACACACACACACACACACACACACACACACACACACACTGCCTTTACTGAATCCAGCTGCTGCGCAAATGCAGAGTGGCATGATATTGCAGGGTTTACCCATTTATGTTGACTGCTTTAGATTGTGTGATCAGTGTGAGTGTTCATTGTCTAGAGCAGTGGTTCTCAAAGTGCGGAAACATGTCTGGCGGCCCGCATTGAATTATGAATTATAAAAAAATATATATAGGGGAGAACGGGGGAATCTGAGTCATCGGGTAATGTGAGCCACCCCCTGTATCTAGGCAACGGAAAACATTTTTGGTCATGTGAGATATATGTTTTCAAGCCCCTCTCATTTCCCCATTGCCCTGAATGAGAGGACCTCATGGTGCTGTGGTAAGCATGTTTTTTCACCAAAATCGGTATTTTGCATGTAAAAGTAAATTTTCTTGCTGTCAACTTAATCAACAGTTGTACCAAAGCAAATAGATTCATGTAGAAAAACTTGTATCATACGTGTTGAAGAACTACCAACATATGAAACCATGCAATGCTGATAACTGAAGATTAGCCTGAAATGCTAAGAGAGGTAGTTTTTTCTCAAATTGTGGTGGTGGGGGAAAGTGAGCCAAATGCTGTCTCACTTTCCCCCACCATGAGGCACAAGTTAAGTTTAGTCTTAAACATATTTTAATGTAATATTAAATAACATATGTTTTATTTTAATGTCATACACATTGTAGAAAAGTCATCATGCCAAGGAAATACACCAGGAAGACGACCTGGGGCAACCACACGGAAAGAGCACCTTCTCATCTTTCCCTGTAACCTTCAGGGCTGGAATGTAGAGTAGGCCTAGTTGTAGAGTATGACAGGCTGATGTTATAATCCAGTTGGGTCTTCTCCTGTGTTCTGAGTCCCAGGCTGTTCTTGCTGGTTCTGATTTTCCTATGCTTTGACCCCCAGACACTAGCTGGCTCTAAGGGTCCTGTGTTCTGACGCCCAGACTGTATTCTAATCTAACTGGTTCTATCTTTCATTTGAATCTTATTAAAACCTTTTGAATTATAATATGTTGTATTTGATTTTGTTCAGAGTTACTTTCAAGTGTTTAGAAAATTTGCTTTGCTTAATTGACCAAACCCCATCATTCTTTTACTAGTCCGACATTAGTTCTGGAATGTGTGGCTAGCTTTCAGGATTCTTACTGTTACAATATGTGTTGTTATGGTAGTTTCAGAGTGGAAAAAGTAAGTGGATCAGTTTACCCCACAGCTGGGGTAAAGTGAGCCACATGACAACTTTTTTTAAAACAATCATATTTTCACTGCCCTTTGTCTTGAAAAAATTCTGCTAATGCCCATTTCTAGGAAACATCTTGAATTAATGGGAAATGTGTAAGTTTGAGTGATACATCATTTTAGCTCCCTTGGAGGGGAGCAAATGTAAAAAGTGGCTCAGATTACCCCGTTCTCCCCTACTTACATTTATGAATATGCCATTTAGCTAATAAAATAATAAAGTTCATAATAAAAAAATGGTTTGTTTGACTAGGGGTGTAATTAAAGAAACCAAACAATATATGTTCAACACAAAAGGAAAAATTGGGGTCAATGAAACGAGTGATATAAGTGCAAATATCTTTCCATAAAAGATTTGAGTGGGAACAGTTCCAAAATAAATGAGATACATCTTCAGGGTACATATTACAAAATAAGCAATTGACATCTATATCTAATTTAAATCTTTGCAAAAATATTTTAGAGGGATAGTAACGGTGTATAATTTGAAAAGATACCTCTTTCATTTTGTTAGTGATCAAAAATTTTGATGGTAAAGTCCAGATTTTTTTCCAATTAAGGTCAGATACACAATTATTCCAGTAGGCAACTACATATGGGACAGAGACTATATCATTTTGGAACAATGATCGTATTCCACAATTATTGTTACGTGTTCCAGGGGAGAAACAAACCTACCAACTGCAGACTCAGTAGGGTCAAGAGGTAGTAAAGTTGGCTTAACCCCTGCTGTACTTCTTAGTAGCATCACAACTCCTGTAGGGATTGCATCCATGACAATAGCAAATTCCCTTGGAGGAATTGGGATACCATACTCCATCAAAAATTCCTGATATGACATTAAAAAACCATTACAGTCGAGTAGTTGGCTGACCAGGTGTAAACCATGTGCAAACCAGTTCTCAAAAAATAAATATTTGTTCTTGTACAATATGTCTCTGTTATTCCATATATAACATCTTTGAAGAGAGAAATTCTGTTTATAAATCATAGACCATAAGAGAAACATCTGCTTGTGAAAGTTGGACAATTTTGTAGGGATTAGGAACGTCGGTTAGGAAAGGTGGAGTCGAATTCATTTGAAACAGCGCTGTCCTTTCCTATGTTCGATAGGAAGCACCTTTCATCTCTCCTTAACCCCGATGACGTTTAGGGGTTAAGGTATAGGAAAGGAGGCTTATAGGTTAGGAGATTGGACTTTTCGGATAGAGCTGTTAAGCGGAAGTTGCTTACTTCCGGGGCATGGGACCTATCGGCTCAAAAAATTACAACGGTAGTCAATGGAAAGAAATGTATTATTTTCTGGTCCCAGTCATGAAATGCCTTCGATTACACATATGTTTTGTATGGATTTAGATGGTATTTTTTCGTGCAAAGAATGGAACAATTTAGCGAGTAGAAGCTGGATACGGTCAGGTTTTGTGCAGAGCGCTTTTGTGGACTACAGCTCTTCGCTGCTCTTGACACTTATGATATACGTCACCACCACTGGCACCTGCTTAGCTCAGAAACATGGCTGTGTCTTTAATGCACTTTACCGCCTTCTTTCAATGACAAGACAAAAGTCGTCAGCGTGGCGAAAATCACTACACAAGTGGACATGTGGAGTTTCAATTTCTCGAGTGGGGAGATTGTTGGCGTTGTCCACGCCAGCCATTAGCATTAGCATTAGCACTGTCAGTCGAGAAGTGGAGGGAATGTGTTGAGGTGACGTCACAGAGGCGACAAGACTTGTAGTTGTTCTCGTAACATTTTTTCAAAAGCCGTTAGACGAATAATCATACAACATACCGTCAAACTCTTCACATGAAAAATGATCATTTAGACCCATACAAAACATATATGTAATCCAAGGCATTTAATGACTGGGACCAGAAAATAGTAGATTACTTTCCATAGACTCCCATTCATTTTTTTTCAGCCGATAGGTCCCATGCCCTGTAATTCCGCCACTTCCGCTTAACAGCTCTATAGAGCACAACTAGAGAACAACTACAAGTCTTGTCGCCTCTGTGACGTCACCTCAACACATTCCCTCCACTTCTCGACTGACAGTGCTAATGCTAATGCTAATGGCTGGCGTGGACAACGCCAACAATCTCCCCACTCGAGAAATTGAAACTCCACATGTCCACTTGTGTAGTGATTTTCGCCACGCTGACGACTTTTGTCTTGTCATTGAAAGAAGGCGGTAAAGTGCATTAAAGACACAGCCATGTTTCTGAGCTAAGCAGGTGCCAGTGGTGGTGACGTATATCATAAGTGTCAAGAGCAGCGAAGAGCTGTAGTCCACAAAAGCGCTCTGCACAAAACCTGACCGTATCCAGCTTCTACTCGCTAAATTGTTCCATTCTTTGCACGAAAAAATACCATCTAAATCCATACAAAACATATGTGTAATCGAAGGCATTTCATGACTGGGACCAGAAAATAATACATTTCTTTCCATTGACTACCGTTGTAATTTTTCGAGCCGATAGGTCCCATGCCCCGGAAGTAAGCAACTTCCGCTTAACAGCTCTATAGGCCCTAACTGTCTGTCAACCTGCTCCGCAGTCGGCACAGACGCCCTCTCTCCCCACCATCTCCCCCTATGATCCTCTGTCTCTCCGACGTGATCGGCGTGATTTACACGTCTTTAACACTTCTCCCCTTCAAATGGCGATCATGTTATGTCCGTTGCCAATTGATGGAGTACTTTTTTTGTGTTGGTTTGGCATATTTTCGGCGTTTTTCTCATTTTATTTTGTGATTTTCGAGCTACCCGCGGCTAGCATCACGTGATGCCTTTTAGCGAATCACATCGTCAGAAATGTGCATTAGCCAATGAGGTCGCGTTACTAGCATTAAATCCCTCCTCACAATTTCACGATTGGTTACTGATACAAAGAAAATTGCCATAAATTGATCCGATAATTCTGTGCATGAGATTCAGAGTTTTCCAACAGTACCAAGATGATTATTATGGTTCAGACAGCGGCCGCGGTGCTGTATGTTTCCTTAGAATGCTCACTTTTGACGAATTTAAAATGTTTAAAGCTTCAGACCAAAGATTCGCCTTGCAATGAGACGCAACTGCTCTCAACTGGCCTGGACGTTCTAAAACTGGACCTTGCGATTTGACATGTTGAATCTTCTGCTACTCCTTGCGACTGCTTGCAACGCGCTGCAACCATATTTCCATGGCTGCAACGAGCAGTTCACACTGCTGCGATTTCTCCCCCGCAACGTTATACCGTCTCGTCGCAAGCAGTTGCAAAGCGAATCGTTGGTCTGAACTGGGCTAAGAAGCAAAATACAGACGCAAGCAGTCAATGTTTAGTAAAATAAACACCTAAAACGTATATGTTGGACCTTTTATCCATAGTTTGAAATAAGACATGTTATGGAAGCTAAATAGACACAAATCTCAAAATTGACCAGTGCTTTTTGCCTGCGTGTCTCGCCTTAACTATTGTCTCCCCATAAGGATTCTTCTGCTTTCTGGGGTGAACATGGTGGATTATGAAGTGATCGTATCCACTGTAGATCGTGAATCTGCCACTACATTTAACGATGTCTACATCAAGCTGGTTGGCACAAATGGGGAGAGCAACCGCGAGTGCCTCAGGAACGATGGATATTTTTGCCAAGGAAAGGTAAGTCTGAAATATCTCTCTTTTAGTGTATAACACAAATCCTCAATTTTGGTAGATTATAGGCACATTTAATTCCACTTCAGAGAAGCAGATGTAAACCCCCACCATCTCGGGCTAATCGGGGCTAATATACAGCAACAGGATGCAGTTCATTGCCCAAAAACAGAGCAAAAAAAAAATATATTTGATTTCATCCACCCTTCAAAGTTCAGGTGACGTGTTCTCTGCATGTGTATTTGTACATGTATAATTTAAAGACGTGCATCTTAATTCCAACCTAATCTGCATAAGAATCACTTCAGGTACAAAGACAAAGATGTCATGCTGCATGCCACTCCGCAACCAATGCTGGGCTTACACTACACGACTTTTCACGCGATTTGACAGTCGCAGACAATCTTTCAATGTCGGACTGAAATCACGGGAGTCTTGCTGGAGTTGTGGCGCGTGCCCGTAATCTCAGTCGTTAGGTGTATGGTGGTTTTACGACCCAATTTCAGCCAGTCTTCTCCCCGTCTTGACGTTCCGATAAACAGGTTTGATATTATCGTTAGTTTTAAGGGGTTGGCTCAAGCGAAATGACGTGCACACTGTCACACTCTCTCAGCACCAAACATGACGCAGGAGGAGCGGCATTAGTCGCGACCTGTGTCCAGCTTCGAGGCACTTTTTCCGGACACTTTCACGTAGCAGCCTCGGGTGGAGAACCAGGTTGTCACGCGCAACCTTAACACTTTACCGTCAAATACAGGGTTAGGAGTGAGAGTTATTTTGGGACGATATCAGCATATACATTTGGTCAAATAACTACATGTCCCCCGCTCGGAATATTGAATTAACTTTTTTTTTATTAAACATAATCACAATCGCATTTGCAGTTTTAAACGTGATCATGCATGACACAAAGCCTACGTGATAAGGGCATATAGTTGTTTATACACCCAGTCCATTTTACCTGCTAAAAAAAACGTTAGATTTCACTGAAATCACTTAAGAAAAGATAAGATAGTCTTTATTGTCATTGTACAGTCACCTATACAATGAAATTGGGATTGCCAACTGGAAGTGCATTACACAAACAGAAAAACAGACAAGCAATTTAAGTTAAAAACAGTATAAAAACAAGACACAGAAACAACAAAAGAAACAAGACAAGGACAGGCAATGTCATAATAAATAAATAAATCTAAAAGGCAGAAAGCATATTGCACTTGTGGAAAGTGAGGTAGCCTATGTGTATGTCTGTTTAATGTTTTATGAGAGTTAAGTGTCCTGATTGCCCAAGGAAAGAAGCTGTTTGCCAGTCTGTTGGTTCTGCTCTTCAGGCTCCTGTACCTCCTACCAGAGGGCAGTAGGCTGAGCAGGTGGTGAATAGGCTGAGCAGGTGGTGCTTTTAATCCCCCGTAGCAGGATTGGAAATGATATTAATTTCAAAAGGAATCTAGTTGTAGTCTTGCAATATGAGACCCCCTGTCTTCTCAAAATCTCAGTCTGTGACTGAGAACTAATGACTAGTTGTCTTCAGGTGTGAGTTGATTGTCTTTAGATGTGAGAGGGTGTCAGTCTTTTCAAAGTCTTTTAAAAGTCCTTTGGTGTAAGCCCAGCACAAGGCGCTTCAAGGCAAGTTTATTTATATAGCACAATTCAAACACAAGGCCACTCAAAGTGCTTTTCAACTATAATTTGTGTAACACATTTGTATTTGCACTTGTTTTTGCCTGGTTTGCATCTGCACATAAACAGAGCACAGAGCCTCAGTCACCTCTCTTTGTCCATCTGCAGGAGTCTAGTTTTACTGTGTCCTGCCCTACCTCCATTGGAAAGCTGGTCCTGATAGAGTTGGACATAGTGTCTGTCCCACCGATTCCTTTCTACCGCTGGTTACCTGCCAAGGTGGTAGTGAAAGTCCATGACGAACCCACCTACAACTTTCCCATCTACCACTGGATCACCGACCGTGAGGTGCACCGTTTTAAAGAGGGGACAGGTGTGTGTGTGTGTGTGTGTGTGTGTGTGTGTGTGTGTGTGTGTGTGTGTGTGTGTGTGTGTGTGTGTGTGTGTGTGTGTGTGTGTGTGTGTGTGTGTGTGTGTGTGTGTGTGTGTGGTTCACTGCCTGAAGAAAAATGGTAGAAAGACAATTTATGCAAGATGGCTATAAGGAGAATATTAATGCTAACATACTGTAGCTATCAACAATTTTTAATCCTCGCTGTGGTTTCTTTTTTAAGCTCTGAGAGTCTTTGATGAGAACCATGATCTTGGCAAGTACAGTCGGGAGGAGGAGCTGAGGCAGCGAAAGAAAGACTATCGGTGAGATTTCAGCACTTATATAGCGCTTATATTCATTTTTAGCTTCATGCATCCCAAAACTAACCTTCATTTAAGCCTGCTCCCTCTTTGGTTGATTGTATTTGTGGATTATGATGATAAATGAACCCCCATGTGACATTGTAACACCTGCTAAAGTTTATTCAAATATGTAATACTACAACACTATATACAGTGGAGGAAATAAGTATTTGATCCCTCACTGATTTTGTAAGTTTGCCCACTTACAATGAAATGAGCGGTCTATAATTTTAATAGGTTTATTTTAACAGTGATAGACAGAATATCAAAAAGAAAATCCAGAAAATCACATAAAAAAAGATAGAAATTATTTTGCATTTCATTGAGTGAAATACGTATTTGATCCCCTATCAGAACATTGCTTAGTACTTGGTGGAGAAACCCTTGTTGGCAAGTACAGAGGTCAGACGTGTCTTGTAGTTGATGACCAGGTTTGCACACATCTCAGGAGGATATTTGGACCACTCGTCTTTGCAGATCCTCTCCTAATCTTTAAGGTTTTGAGGCTGTCGCTTGAGCTTCAGTTCCCTCCACAGATCTATTGGATTAAGGTCCGGAGACTGGCTAGGCCACTCCATGACCTTAATGTGCTTCTTCTTGAGCCACTCCTTTGTTGCTGTATTTTTAGGATCATTGACGTGCTGGAAGACCCATCCACGACCCATTTTTACAGACCTGGCTGGGAGAACGGTTGTCATCCAGTATTTCATGGTACAAGGCCCCATCCATAGTTCCCTCGATGCAGTGAAGTCCACCTGTCCCCTTAGAAGAGAAACAACACCAAAGCATAATGCTTCAACCTCCCTGCATGACTGTGAGGATGGTGTTCTTGGGGTTATAGTGAGAATTCCTCTTCCTCCAAACATGGCGAGTCACTATGATACCAAAGAACTTGATTTTGTTCTAATCTGACCACATCACCTTCTCCCAAGCATTTTCTGAGTCGTTCAGGTGTTCATTGGCAAACTTCAGACGGTTCTGTACATGTCCCTTCTTGAGCGGGGGGACCTTACGGGCACTACAGGATTTCAATCCATTACGGCATAGTGTGTTACCAAATGTTTTCTTGGTGACTGTGGTCCCAGCCTTGGGATCATAAACAAGCTCCTCCCGTGTAGATCTGGGCTGATCCCTCACCTTTCTCATGATCATTGATACCCCACGAGGTGAGATCTTGCATGGAGCCCCAGACCAAGGGAGATTGATGGTCATTTTGTGTTTCTTTCATTTTCAAATAATTGCACCAACAGTTGTCTCCTTCTCGCCAATGGTCTTGTAGTCTATCGCAGCCTTGTGCAGGTCTACAATATTGTCCCTGATGTCCTTAGACAGCTCTTTGGTCTTGCCGATGATGGAGATCTTGGAGTTTGATTTATTCACTCTGTGGACAGGTGTCTTTTATACAGGTAACAAGTTGAGACAGATGTGTTTTATACAGGAAACTAGTTGAGATTAGGAATACTTTTTTAAAGCGCAAGGATTAATCTGTGGGAGCCAGAATTCTTTATGGTTGGTAGGGGATCAAATACTTATTTCACTCAAAGAAATGCAAAATAATTTCTATCTTTTTTTTAATGTGATTTTCTTTTTGATATTCTGTCTATCACTGTTAAAATAAACCTAGCAGTAAAATTATAGACCGCTCATTTCATTGTAAGTGGGCAAACTTACAAAATCGGTGAGGGATCAAAAACTTATTTCCCCCACTGTGGAATGTGCATGCTGCCCGTCTCCGACCGCTAACCCAGCATTCGCGGCGCCCCCTGTAAGCCCGGCTCGAAGTGAACTCTTTTTGAAGATAAGTCCCAAGTTTGGGTCTGATTGGACAGTTGGTCAAACAGTCATGGCAAATTACAGCAAAGCCCCCTCTTGTGAAGACATTTTCGTTAATGGCGGCCATGTTTCTTGAGCTATCTCGCTAAAATGTTATACACATGTGTATGTCGGCCCACTAAGGCTGTGTACCAGATTTGGTGATAGGTTAGAAATCCATGAATTACATTACACATGCAGTTTATTCAAATGAGGTAAAATCTATAATGGCTGACCTCTATGGTACGAGAGACTAGTTTGTTGAGCATCATAAGCTGTACTTGTGTAAAACATTCCAAGTCAATCGGAGTAAGGGGGCGTGGACTAAACATTGCATTTATGGTTTTGGCATTTGTGGTGCCCCATATAGGTTGGGCATGCTACCACCCATGTTATGCACATATATACCAAACTTTTCATTTGGGGCCAAATAACAGCGCTACCATGTGGAGGACTACTTAGAAAAGTAATAGAAAAAGTAATAGCACACGATTCCCGGTGGGGGAGGAGTACATTCTAGGTGCAACAGTGCGGGAGGAGTTGCAACTCAAACTTTGGCGGAAAAATAATGTGTTGAAGCCTGAGGAATATTAATATTTGCATGCCCTTGTTATTCTCGGGCGTGCACATAATAACATGAACATATTACGTTTGCATTCTCCAAATGAAAACTGCAGATACACTGATAAGTGTCTCACCACTCTCTTCTTCTCTATTGATCCCAGCTGGGATGTGTTCAATGATACAGAGGGAATGCCCCACAACATGAAGGCAAAGAAGGATCAGAAGCAACCTCTGCCTCCTGAAGTCACATTTTCA
The DNA here is from genome assembly GCA_949357725.1 of Hyperoplus immaculatus. NCBI lineage: Eukaryota > Metazoa > Chordata > Actinopteri > Uranoscopiformes > Ammodytidae > Hyperoplus > Hyperoplus immaculatus. The sequence continues at coordinate 6,439,872 of OX442366.1, forward strand.
TTCATCAAGGCTAGAGAGTTTGACAACACTATGAACAAAGGGTGAATTCTGTCTGTCTGTCTGTCTGTCTGTCTGTCTGTCTGTCTGTCTGTCTGTCTGTCTGTCTGTCTGTCTGTCTGTCTGTCTGTGAAACGATTTGAGGCATCATTATAAAATTATTCCTCCATTTTATGTTTTAGGTTAAATAAACTACACCTAAAAGCCCTGAAGGGTTGCACGGACGACTGGCCTGATATTAGAACTATAAAACGGGTGTTCTGCGACAAACGGACCAAAATATCAGGTACTGTAATATAGTTTAATGTCATTCTTGACATTGTATGCATAATAGTACACACTTAATTTTATTCTTTCAGATACTCAAAGGCATTCCATTATGCGACATAACAAATATTGTAATTGTTTTTGTTCCTTAGCTAAGATAAGTAATTTGGTTTAGTAAATACTAATTTGTCTATTTTAAAGAAGGATTTGCATGTATGGAAACATTTAGAAGTTTCCTAGTTGTAGGTTTTGCTCAAGGGAAAACGAGTAACTTTTTCCAATTTCACATGATTTGTATCAGCTACTAACAGTGGTAGAGAAAGATATTCTAGCCCAAACTTTGAAACCCAATGAACTTCAACTCTGTTCTTTTTCCAGACTATGTCCAGGAACATTGGAGAGAGGATGCGTTTTTTGGCTACCAGTACCTGAATGGTGTTAACCCCATGTTGATCCGACGTTGTTCACTACTGCCAGAGAACTTCCCAGTCACTGAGGCCATGGTGTCAATCAACTTAACTGAAGAAATGCGGGTATTTTTCTTTTTCTTTTTTGATAGTATACTAGTTTAACTTCCAAACTCCTTTGTCATTTTAGTTTAGCTTGACAGGTGAAACTTACATTACAAGTCAAATTAAGAATAGCATGGTTCATTTGCACAAGTTTACTTAGATTATGTTATGTGCACACTATGTGTTATGAGTCAAATAATTTATCATTTACACAAACATTTCTAACAGGAAGGCAACATATTCCTGTGCAACTACAAGCGTTTGGATGGACTGCAGGGAAACATCATTAAAGACAAGAGGCAGTACTTGATGGCTCCCCTTGTGCTTCTCCACAAAACACCTGATGAGAAGAAAGGATATAAATTGATTCCGATTGCTATTCAGGTGAGATTAGAACTCGATTATAGCAAAGAGTAAATATGTATTAAAACTGAGTATGATGGAGTTGACAGATGATAGATAAGACAGAAAAAACATTAATGAAGAGTATACATCAGAGAAAAAGCACCTTTTTAAAGTATTTTCATTGCCATTACCAACATGAGGCAACCTCCTAAATGTGCACTTTGTAACTTTGGGTGTGTGAGGGAAGTAAACAAACTTCACTCACAAGAATATTGGATCTCTGGAAGACTCTTAGAAGTTAGAAAGCTTCCTGAAAAGTCACTGTTTCACAGTTGTTGTTTACAGCAGCCTGACCCACAGTTTTGATTTAAATCATATTCTAGTCGTGCGTTTTTTTTCAAGTTCCTCAAAAATAACTGAGTTGATTTATAATAGAATTATTAAAAACTAAGAATTATACAGTATGTAGAGTAAATATGTTTTGTAAACAAACTGCAGGCTCCGCAAATGTAAACAAATCCCCCTCATCTGAATCTACTTTAAGCAAGTATTGAAACAACAGCAACAACAACAAAAACCTTAAATATTTTAGACAAATCCTGTTAATGGATTGAATGAACAACATCCCATTTCCTTTTCCTGCAGCTGAAGCAGACTCCAGCAGAGGACAATCCCATCTTCTTGCCTACTGACACTGAGTATGACTGGTTGTTGGCCAAGGTTTTTGTGAGAGGTGCAGATTTCAGCGAGCACCAACTCAATGTCCACCTGCTGCGCACTCATCTGCTGGCTGAAGTATTTGCAGTTTCACTGCTGCGCAATGTGCCCATGGTGCATCCACTGTACAAGGTAACTGCAAGTTTTTCACGTGCTAAATGGCATGAATGCATCAAGATTCCTGACTTAAAAAGTAATAGTGTCAATACCAGAGTTCCTTTTTCCCCCCAGCTTCTCATACCTCACACTCGCTACGTTCTGAACATCAACTTGTTGGCTCGAGCGCTTCTCTTATCTGATGGAGGAGTTTTCACAAGGGTATGAGAAGACCAATGCCCTCAGTGGACAACTGTCTAAACAATGTTGTTATTTTTTTTATTTTTTTTATTACCATGTATAGTATTCAGCTCTTACAATAACCCTTACATGTTTGACTGTTCCCTAGTTTGCAGCTTCTGGTGGAGAGGCAATGATCACCATCCTGCAGAGATCACTCTCCTCAATGACCTACAGATCTCTCTGTATACCAGATGACATTGCTGACCGTGGGCTCCAGGATGTGCCAAACTACTACTACAGGGATGATGGACTCAAGCTTTGGGATATCCTTCACGGGTATAATAGGCACTTTCTATTCAGTTTTAAGGACATGAAGTTTCAAAACTATACAGTCTAAAGTCTTACACTGTGAGGTTAGAACACATTTAAAGGCCGTGAAGAATTCAAAGAAAAAAAGAAAGAAATACAGTGTTCTTTGCACAGCATGTTACAGTAAATATGATTAATCTGACAGGGTGCACCAAAAAGGATTAGAGACGAAATGTTATCCTATTGCGTTCCTTGCCAAATAGCGTCTTACAAAGGAATGTATTACCCCCGCAGTTTACATGACAAATTTATATTTCATCTAGGAATTTGTTTTAGGTTGTGTTCACACCTAATAGTCCGCTTCTTTGGTGCGCAACAGTTGATAGGGGAGAACGGGGTAATTTGTCACACGGAAGGCGCTGTCTGTTAAATTTTGGTATGCAAATATCCACAACTGGGATCAGAGGTCACCTACATAGTCTTCCTTGGAGTTAGACTGCTGCATTTGAGGTGAGAGGACTGTTAGTGTTTTTCATTTCAAATTGAAAATATTTAGCTCCTCAGTATTTTTCTTCTAGGCTTTTACACAATGGGTTTATAACAAAACACTTGTTACCCTAAAAAAGTGTGAAGGGTAAGCTGTAGTTTAGATTGTTTTTAGCAAGCTAATTAGTTGTCAGATGGTTGTTGGCCTTGATGCTAGCAATAAATTCCAGTTGGGGTTGGTCGTCACATTTTTTGGGGGGTTGGTTGTCACATGTTATCCAAAGGGTGCAGCCAGGAAAGGAACCCAATAATAAAAGAAAATGTCAAGCTGTATCCTCACTGACACCCCAGAGAAGGAGAGAATTGAGCAGGAAAGGCAGCTAGCATGCAAAAGAGAAGAAGGGCAACAAAATCAAAGTGCATCCCAGACTAGACCAGTTGCCAAGGCTACTGCACCCCAGTGCACTCCACCCCTGCTGGGGAAGAAGAAACAGAAGAGAAAGAGACAGGAGGAGGAATCTTCATCAGATGAAGAGGATAGTTTGTGTTTGGTTTGTTTGGAAACGTTCTCCAGCACCCGTTCAGGGGAGGTAAGGGAGAAGTGTTGTATGTGCAACCACTGGGCACACAATCTCTGCTTAGTTAGCGTGAGCAGACCCTACATTTGCCATCACTGTAACTCAGATAGTGAATGTGTGTATCCTAGTTGAGTAGGCTATTATTGTTAGACCTATTTGGTTTGTTCTTTATGTTGTTACATACAGTAGGTTGGTCTTAATATGGATTTCCTTTTTGTTAATTCCTTGCTCATTTTGTGTTAAGATGCATAAAGTTATGTAGGCCTATTTTTCAACTTGACAATGAAATTAAACTTTCAAATGTAGTTCTGCTTTCTTGCCTTCTTTTTAAGATTTTTCCCATAAAGATAACATTGTGACAAACAACCCCATAGTGTGTGACAACCGACCCCTTGATGGGGTTGGTTGTCACAATGTGTTAGAGTGTCTTTGATGGTAAATTTCTTCTTTATTACAATAAGTTAGAAAAAGTGAGGGGTTCACATTTCAAGCCAACACCTTAAAGCCACTACGAGTAACATGGCACGTTGGCGGACAAAAGCGGCAGTATTTTTACGACGCCCGCTGTCGCAAAGCTGTTTTCTAGCTCGTGCCAGGCGCGTGAGTGTGAACTGAGAAGGGAGCAATATAGTGCATGTCCGTGTGTTGAAAGTGTGAGGACTCTTTTCGGCTCCGTGAGAGTGGTTTTGACACTGCATGAACTAATGCCAGTCACTGCCACACACACCTGATTGCAATGAGTTGATGCAGCAGTGTCACCTAACTACTCTCTCTCACTGAGCTGAAAGATTACGTGTCCGACTCCTCACAGAAAGCAAATGAACGATAGACGGCAGTTAGTATGGATCACGATGAGATAATGTGTTTATGTTGTTGTAAATAATTACTATTTCAGATAATGGTTATCTGATGATGGTGAAGCAAAGCAAACTTTGTGTTAGTACCAACCGCTCATTCATTTAGGAGTAAACACTGCAGTCTAGTTTCGCTCTCGTGAAATTGTATACACGCTTGGCAACGGCCTCGTCCCCCCCGTAGCCTATATCGCTCTCCCTTTTAGCTTTTCTTCATTGCATTTTCTTTTTTTTCTTTGATGGTTCAGCCCCGTTATCAGTCATTATGACGACAAATAACTGTATCAAACAAGGCTCTCGCTCCCCTTCCCTCACCTGGAGGGATAGGCTTCTCAATTCACGTTGCTAAGCCACACTGAAATCTGCGACCAATACGGATATGTGACCATAGAGCTTGCACGAGCGAACCGAAAATCGGACTGGGTGTGCGACCAGACCAAAAGCAGTAATAAAAACTATTTAAAAACGTCTTTCTTTGCACTGATGGTCTCGTTTGCTGTTAAAGGTAATTTATGATTATCAGAGGAAACATGAGGCTGTTAAAAGATATTTAAATGTTACTCGTAGCCGCTTTAAGCTTAAATTTAATGTAGGAATGACTATTGAAAGCTGTTTAGGTGATGAGCAATTCTCACTATAGTAAAAAGAGTGCCTACTTACCCCGGTTTCCCCTACATAGTTTAGTTTTTTGAGATGTTTCGGTTCGCGTTCACAAAGGCAAAACTCAAACGGACTATACATTGTTAACTTAAGTCACATGCATGGAATTGCTGTCAGACAGTTTGGTGAGTGTAAATACAAATCGCTCGCAATTTCTACCATCTACTAAGCAGCCCGAGACAACCTCTTTCAAGCGGAGTCAGAGTTGTTTAGTGCGCACCAGAGTCTCGGACTGCGTTCAAACAAACCCAAATACCGTATTGAGGGCTTAAACGTTCCAAGATTTGTTTCAACCGCAATAAACAAAGCTGGTGTGAACATGCCCTTACTGAACTTACTGTATGTTCATTTCTTAAAGTTTCGTGCATGGAGTGCTCAGCTACTACTACAAAAGTGATGGTGAGGTCGCGCAAGACACCGAATTGCAGGATTGGATCTCGGACATTTTTGAAAAAGGATTCCTTTCCCAAGAATACACAGGTGGGGTTTTTTTTTTTTTTAAATCAAGATCTTTTTATTTGTTTTTTTTTGTATAGAAAAGTGAAACAGTTGTTAATTTGTTGCAGACAAGTGGTGTGAAAGAATAAATAAAAAAACAACTTATGCCACTTAAATCAAGACAAACAGTAAAATAAAATAAACATCAAAATACCCAAAAAATAATCCCTCCCAAGTCACTGCCAGTTCATAGAGCCTGAAATGAGCCCAAAAAAGGTCCCCATGCTTTCTGAAAGCCTGCACTAGAGTGCCGAAGCGAGTACCTAATTTTCTCTAGCTTAAGGCAGGACATAACATCTCTCAGCCATTGTGCATGAGTGGGCGGGACAGGTTCCAAAATGGTTCGCCGGGCCAGAAGAGAGGCAAAAGCTATAGTACGTCGCTTAACTGCAGTTAATCCAACCACCTCGTCAGTGACCCCAAAAAGTGCAATTAAAGGTTTTGGTTCCAAATTGATTAACACCTGAGATAATGTTTGGAAGACCTCTACCCAGAATTTGTTAAGGCTGGGAAACAACCAATACATATGAAGTAGAGAGGCTTCATAGATGTTACATCTTAAAGGTCACATATTATGCTAAATGCACTTTTTAAATGTGTTCCAACATATCCATGGGTCCACGGTGTGCCTAGAGACTGCCAAAATATCCCAAAAAATAACAATCTCTCCTTTTCTCGCTCTCCCCCTTTCTGAAACCCCCCCCTCCCCCCCCCCCCCCCAATATACTCCGTTCAGAATTCTCGCGGTTTATGACGTCATAAACTGCATAGCCACATCCCCATATTTTCTTTATATGTCCATGCTTCCCCCCCACATTAGCAGTAGTCTATGATAACCCCACGGTGAAACTAAAATAATAGTTTTTATTGGTAGTTTTGCCTGACTGGTGTATAGCTATTAGCTTTGGGACAAGCAACCAGCTTTTGCTCATAACACACTGTTTATATTCCCCACAGCAGTCTGAAAATGACTCGTTTTTAACATGACAAAGGATGGGAAGATATTCCTGTAGAAATCACACTTTGAAGCTACTGTTTTCACTGGTTTAAATCGTCTGAGTCTTATTTTTAGCGTTAGCGCCCATGTAGCTTCGGTTGTAGCACCAAGTTTTGCTCCTTATACACTAACTTAGCTTTCCCCTTGCAGTCTAATAATGACTCGTTTTTAACATGACAAAGGATGGGAAGATATTCATGTAGATCAAACTTTGAAGCTACTTTTTTCACTGGTTTTAATCATGTCAGGTCATGTCAAATTGTTAAAAGTATGGCTTAGCTCCGGGTAAACACTGTGTTCGCAGTCACGCAGTGTCTCTCTAGTATCGCGAGAGCACGGCAGAGACGGTGGGAGAGCCCCATGGACATATAAAGAAAGCCCAGCAGAGAGGTGGGAGGGGCCAGCCAGATCGCACAAATATAGGTCATCCTGAGACCAGAGGACAATCAGGGTATAGAGATTTGCTACAATAAATGATCTGAACGGGTTTTTCAGGAAACATCTAAAAAAATAAGTATTAGGGACTACTTAGACCATATAAAATTGACAGCAAAGTGCATAATATGTGAGCTTTAACCACAGTGGACTAACATCAGGGTAAATTGTGGATAATTTGGCTTTTGAGATATGAGCCCTATGAACCACTTTGAATTGGATTAGGCAATGTTGAGCGCATATCGAGGTGGAATTAACATGTTTAAGAAGCTCCATGTGTCTTCCGCTAAAGAGAAGCACAGGTCCCCTTCCCATGCTGCTTTGATCTTGTCCATAGAGGCATGTCTTAGATCCAAAATCCTGCCATAAAACGCAGAGACAAGTCTCTTTTGAGATGGGTTAATAGAAAGAACAAAATCAACAAGGGTTGTCTGCTGGTATAGAAGAGCTGGTCAATTTGAATAGCACAAAATGCCTTGTTTGCAAATATCTGAAAAAATCTGACCTTTGAAGACTGAATTTGTTGCTTAGTTGTTCAAATTATGCTAAAGTGTTCCCCATATACAGGTTTTTGAAGTGCACAATACCCTTCTTCTGCCATTCTTTAAAGACAGGATCTTGGGTTGATGGTCTGAAAAGGTGGTTTGATGCAATAGGGCTCAGCAGGGAGAAGTTATGCAACCCAAAATGTTTCCTAAATTGAACCCATATCCCTAGAGAGTGTTTAACCACTGGATTTTTTAAAGATTTAATCGAGGGGAGTGGAAGTGGGGCTCCAAGTAATGCAGGCACGGACATATTATCGTCTGTATGTAATTCCATGGCTATCCAGTCAGGACAATTGGGCTGATTGTGAAAGAAAGACCAAAATGAAAGGCAGCGCAGGTTGGCAGCCCAATAGTAAAAACAAAAGTTTGGTAGAGCCAGGCCGCCAGCAGCTTTGGTTTTTTGGAGGTGGGTCTTATTGAGACAAGGCCACTTACCTCTCCATATATAGGAGGAAAGAGTTGAGTCGAGTTGGTCAAAAAAGGACATGGGGATAAAAACTGGTAAGGCCTGAAAGAGGTACAAAAACTTTGGTAGAATGGTCATTTTAATTGAGTTTATTCGGCCAACAAGAGACATTGATGGGGTGACCATTGCGTAATCGTTTGTTTGATCTGATTAAACAGATTGATAAAGTTCTCTTTGAAAAGATCCTTGTGCTTCTTTGTAACTGAAATGCCCAAGTTTGAGAGCTTGTTTTTTTCTATTTTAAACGGTTTGTTTTTAAGGACCGGTGCTTGTACTTCATAGTTAATTGGAAACTGTTAGCTTTTTCCAAGATTTATCTTATAGCCTGAAAATTGACTGAAATGATTGAGCAATGACAAAACAGACTGCAGAGATGTGTCTGGGCTCGAAACAAAAAGAAAAAGGTCATCAGCATATAGGGAGACCTTATGCTGTATGCCGACCCTCCAAATACCGGATATGTCCTCACAGCTACAGAAGGCTATGGCAAGGGGTTCAATGGCTAAGTCAAAAAGCATGGGGCTTAGAGGACACCCCTGGCGGGTTCCACGATGTAAGTCGGTTTGGAAATCTGAGAATTTGTCCGAACTGAGGCTAAAGGGTGAGAGTATAGTAACCTGATCCACGATATAAAGTTTGACCCAAAACCAAATTTGTCAAGAGCCGCCTATAGATAAACCCACTCGATGCGGTCAAATGCTTTTTCTGCATCAATTGACACTCAGGGATGTCCTCGGAAGCAGAGTAAATTATATCTAATAATCGACGTACGTTAAAGAATGTCTGCTCTTCACAAAACCAGTCTGGTCCTAAGATATAACCGTAGGGAGGACAGTCTCTAGTCTCCGAGCTAGAACCTTAGCTAAGATTTTAGCATCTGTGTTAAGGAGGGAAACTGGTCTGTGTGAAGCGCATTCGGTTGGATCTTCATCTTTTTTAGCAATAAGAGTGATACATGCTTCGGCAAAGGATGGAGGGAGAGAGCCTTGTCTGTAGGATTCAGATAGAACGGAAGACAACTGTGGGGAAAGAAGTACAGAAAACTTTTTTTAAAACTCTGCAGGGAAGTTGTCAGGGCCCGGACATTTGCCTGATTGCATCGAAGAGATGGCTGCAGCTATTTCTGCCTGTGATATAGGTTCTTCCAATCTTTACTTAAAATCCAATGAGAGTTTGGGAATGTTAAGACTGCTGAAAAAATCAAGCAATACCTACACAGGTGGGTTTTAAAGAAATCCTCAATCATTGATGATGATATTTGTGCTTATTAAGATTTCACTGTGTTATTATAATGCAAACATGAGTCAAATGTCTTCATGTTGATGTGTTAATGTACAGTTTATTCCCTGTAATTATCAGGAATTCCACAGAGACTCACCTCCGTTGCTGAGATGGTCAAATTCGTCACCATGGTGATCTTCACCTGCTCAGTACAACACTCAGCTGTAAACTCTGGACAGGTGAATCCATTTAATTTATTGGGATGATCAATTTGAATGTTACTATTGATGTTGAATGGAATGGTGTTTTTCAGTTTTCTCTGAACCGGAGAGAAATTAATAAATCCTGAAAGAAACACTGCTATCCAATTGCATGCAGTGCTATTTGAAATGCACGCTCAGGTGCCGCCCCTTGAGTTGGGAAGGTATATTGATCGTGGCCAGACCCTACATCGTTCTAGATGTGGGTCTGGATTTCGAGGCTAGTAAACATTTGCTAGCTAGCACAAAACACAATGTATTGAACATGTTTGATGGTCATAATAAATAAAACCAAAGTGTAAGAGAAAAGGATATTTTGATGTGAGATAGCCAATGTGAAAAGTCACCAAAGCTGTCACAGTTTATCCTGATGTCAATATTCATGTCTAAACCAAATCTAATGGCAATCTAACAAAAGGTTGTCAAGATATTTCATTAAAAAACAAAAATGTTTACCTTAATCATGGTGCTGGTGAAAAAGTCAGGGAATCGCCAATTTCAGTAGCATCCATCCCTGCGGGTCATGAACGTTCCAATCCAAATTTACTGGCAATACATCTCATAGTTGCTGAAATATTTCAGTGTAGGAAAAAGTACTGAAACGATTGACCAATAGAGTGACATGGCAGGGCTTCAAACAAATATGAGTAACAAGTCTGTTAATTTATTCATTGCAGTACAGCTATGGTGGCTGGATGCCCAACAGTCCCATCACTTTGAAACTTCCTCCACCAACCACAAAGGGGACAACAAGTGAGGACACTCTGCTGAAGACTCTCCCTGACATCATGACAACAGCGAGCGCCAATGCCATCATTTGGCTAATCAGTAAGCAGTCTTCTGACATGGTGAGTGCCAAATACCTAATAAAAAATGACATAAGTCACATTTATATTTAATTTGTGTAACATAGGTTATTATTTTACAATCCTATTTTAGCCACAAAAGGTTCCTCCAACTGTACATGGTTTTGCCAATAGTTTATGTTTGCTAAACGTTTAAACGTGTCTCTGATCCCATCAGGTCCCTCTCGGCCAATACCCGGAGAACCATTTCACTGAGGAGATTCCCTGCAAGGAGATAAAGGCTTTTCAAGGAAAGCTTGAAGAGTTAAGTTCAACCATCAAGGTCAGAAACGAGGGTCTGGAAGTGCCCTACACACACATGGATCCGAAAGTGGTTGAAAATAGTGTGACCACTTAAAGATGGTTGGGGGGCAGAATAAAAAAACTTATTTACACATTAGATGTTATTGATTATCATGAATAAAACAAAACAAAATGAAACAGTGAGACCTGGTGTATTATTATGTCCTAATGTTGTGGCAAGCCGAAATGAACTGTCCTGCGAGGACGGAGCTCTCTTTTCGCTCTCCCATTGCTATTCTAAATTGTTCTTCAGGAGAGGTTCTAAAATTTGGATGTTTTTGGCCGAATTTGTTAAAATATATTTTGCGGACATTTTTTAATTTGGGGCAGTGCAGGAGGAAGTGCTGCTCAGTCTCTACTGCAGCTTCTCCACACTGCTGGCACAGCCGCTCCTCTTTGGGCAGCCATGTTTTCTTATATCTGCCTGTTTTGATGGCCAGGCTGTGAGCGCTCAGTCTGTACTTTGTCAACATCACTCTGTGTCTAATATCAGTCACTGTGATCAGGTAGGGGGCCACAGTGTACTGTCTGTTTAGGGCCAGATAACACTGCATTTTGCTCTGTGTTTGTGTTTTAGTGTTCCAATGGGTGAGGTAGGTTTGTTTCTGGGGCCGTATTCACAAAACATTTTAAGGCTAAGACTAGGTCCTAACGTGCTGATTTAGGAGTAACTCTCAAAAATAAGGGGCGTTTCACTCCTAATTTTAGGACTCCTAACTTTTTAAGATAAGTGTAATTCACAAAGCATTTTAGTGCTAAAACTAGCTCCTAAATCTATGAAAAGCTAGGAGTCCTCGAGAGGACTCCTAAGTCACTAAGAGTAAATCACAGACACTCATTTGATGGCATTTTGGAGAGATTTAATGCTAGTGAGCTTTACAAAAGGTACCTTAATAGCTGTAAGGGTTTAATGATCTTAGTAAAGCTATGTTTAGAAAGTATAGACACATTTATATTTATTATATTTATATAAAAAATTATGCATTAAGTTCCTTTTCCTGCAGTTGCTTTGGGTTTACGATGCACTCAGAGCCGGACCAAGCCTTCAGGGGGCCCTAAGCGAAATATGATTAGGGGGCCCCTCTCCAATGTTAGCGCTGCTGAAACTATAGATCTTTGTTAAATATCATTCACACACCCAGTGTTTTCCGCTAGTGCCTCCACTGTGCAGCTGTGTGAAAATATTAGACAGCCAAGATTCAGACCTCCAAGGGGTGTCCGGGGGTATGCCCCCCCGTGAGATTTTTTTAACATTTTTAAAGTGAAATGCATGAATCTGGTGCAATTTGAGAGGAAAATTAAGAGGATAAATCTGAGAAATTTTGTGTGAACAAATAATTTGGAGACACTGGGTCAGACGAATTAGAAGCTACTGAAGAAGGACACATGGATTTTCCATAAAAATATTAATATCAAATAAAATATTATGGAGGGTCCTCTGGGTTGGGCTTGGAGCTCTTTTTCTTTTACGGGACATATTTCTCTGTAATATAGTGAATGCATTTAAATGCAGTGTGAGGAACGAAGCAGAAGAACTCTGTTGTCCAGCTACTGTATCTTTTTTTCCACAGACAAGGCTGAAATAGGCTAAAGACTATACACAGTGCATGGGCAACTGAGGACAGCCCCATTTCCAATTGTTTTTAAATAAACTCAATACACACTGCATGGATGTGAACGTGACATGATCAGATAATTTCGGATTTCCTCCCAGATGAACTGATTACATTTTTAGGCTATTAATTATCTAGACCAAAACATTTTATTCCTTTTTTGTATGATAACTCACATTTGCATAATATGATGTTAATATCAAACACACAAACTAAAAAAATTTTTTTTTTTTTTTTTTTTTTTTAGGGGGCCCCCCAGGCAGTCGGGGGCCCTAAGCGGCCGCTTAGTTCGCTTATGCCTCGGGCCGGCTCTGGATGCACTGAAAGTTACTGTTCGTTTGGGTTTAATTTGTTACTAGAGTAGGCCCATATGTGGCGCTTCCATCTCCTCCATTCCACAGGTCCGCTACTGTATAGTTGCGTGTCTCGCCTTTTTCCTTCCGCATGCACTTTACGATTTCGCCAGTTGTTTCTAAATTGCGAATTTCCTGGTTTGTCGCTGTCTGACTATTGCGGCATAGTCCGCCGTTGAGGGAAATATAGTGAGAGTGCATGGCGTGCAGCTGTTCAATGAGGATATTTTTTCCGATTCAAATCATTGTAACATTTTAAATGAATAGACCTATGTGGCGCTATTGTAGGTTAATTGTGAACGAATGTGTGGGAAACCCTGCAGTATCTTGGTTTCATGTTAAATCAGTGTCACTTGTCATTAATTGTATATAAAAACTCTTCACTTTAATACAGCGACACGATATGGATATCTCCCACAGTGTTTCTATCATAAACTCACTCTTAGCTCTCATTCCCTCTCAGCCAATCACTGTGGGCATAGAAGGTATGAACATGACATCATCCATAGCAACAGGGTCAACACCGCCCTCTATTCTTAGCTTAGGAGTCCCTCCCATTCCTTAGTAAAAGTTGATCTTATCAGCTTTGTGAATAGGTTTTAAGAAATTACTCCTTATTAAGAACTTTTAGTGCTCCTTAGGAGTACTCTTAGCGCTAAGATAAAATGTTTTGTGAATACGGCCCCTGATGTGTTATAATTTGGTTGAGTCTAATTGATACGTTCTCAGGGTGGTCCTGAGGCAGAGCAGAGGGGGAACCTGTCTGTGGACAGAGCCTCAGGACCAGCTGAGTGAGGGGACTCCTGTTCATCTCTTGGCTTTACAAGGCTTTGTGCTGGAAGGAGTGGGGTTCACTTTGTTTTAGGTGTAGCCAATATTTAATTGATCTTTTTTGGATTTTTAGTATTAGTGGATATTGGCCTAATTCAGCTCTGCAGGCATTGTTGGTAATTGTCCTGTATACCTGCAGAATGCTTTTACAAAATTTGGTGTTTGCAATTTCAATTGGATGTTTTTCCCATTGGTCAAAAAGTTGGTTTGTTTGTGGGCCCCACACTTCACTTCCATAGAGCAGGATGGGTTCAATAATTGCTTGGAGTAGTTTGAGCCAAATTGGAATCTGAATGTAAATTTGTCTTTTGATTGCATAAAAAGCCCTGTGTGCTTTCTCTCTCAGTTCATTGACTGCTGGGTTGAAACTTCCAGTGGAACTTATTTTCAGGCCTAAATAGTTATATTCTATTGTATGTGTTCCTATTGTGAAGTGCATTGTGTTTCCCAGACATCTGGATCTTTTCTGGAATATCATTGTTTATCTCTCTCTCTCTGAAATTCAAATTCAAATTGGCTTTATTGGCATGAAAGTTTAAAATAGAAAAACAATGTTGCCAAAGCAAAGTATCAGTAAGATACAATAAGTCCAATAAATCAGACAAAACACATATGACAATTATATACATTATGAAAATGATATACATTATGAACATTATATTACTTGTGTGAGTGTGTGTGTGTCTCTCTCCCTCTCCCCCTCTCTCCCGCTCTCTCTCTCTCTCCCTCCCCCCATTTCTATTCTGCACTGATATATCAAATAAATATGTGCAACCTTTCCTGTTTAATAAGAGTTGACTTGTGTTACTGTTGTGGGTAAGTTTGTGGAAAAGGTCTACATGTATGCAGTGTGCGTCACTGTAGTCAGTCAGGGCTTTAAGTCAGCTGGTAGAAGCGTAGAGGGAAAGCACACAGACAGCTGCCCACCTTCCTCTGCACCCAGACCAAACCGGGCTGTTTAGTTCGCTCTCTGTAGTGCTGTATGTTGCTGTCCTTCTTTCCTGAACCCACTGGTTGTTACTGGCTGTTGCTATCTGTCTAACTTTATTATATACTACATAAGGCTTTCTTTTTGGGACATGAATAGTGCATAATACCAACTGTAACTGTTTCGTATAAGAAGTGTATTGAAATGATTTATGTTATGATTTTCCATTTTACAATTGAACTGACTTGACTTATTAAAATCCTGACCATTATTGAATTGTGACTTTATTCATTTACCACATCTATTAAATGATCCATATGATTATGTACAAAAAGAAAAAGCAGCTCTCTAAATGTCACAAGGGAGCACACAACTGATAATCACTCACAAATACTTGCATCCCAAATACTTCAGGATACACAGAGGTATACCCACACATATCAATGTATAGCGTAAAAGAGGAGTTCAATGTTCAATCCATCAGTTTAAATAAAATTGTATTTACTTGTAACAGGTATTTCAAATACAAGACACCCACATTGAAAAGTTTGTGTCTAAAGGGGTAGAAAGCACCCGTTACCACTGTACCTTAGTCCAGGGGCCGGTTTCCCGAAGCCTTCATTCGTAGCCCCTACTTAGATTACTTAACATTTCGCCTGTTTCCCGAAACGTTCTTTGCTACGAATCTCTTTCGTACGTCATACGTTGGTAAGGTTGGTCTGGTCAGGTGGAAACAGGGTCTGAGAGCTCTACCGTAGTGATGTTTCAGCTCTCACTTGTGTCATTAAACTAGTACATCTGACTGTATTTCATATCAAACGGACACAGCGATGCCTGTATTAAATAACAAACTGTTCAAAACGATCCAACTGTAATGTATATCGCGTATATTTAAAGTATGCTATTTGATATTTTAGCAGAATAGCATTCACTCTGATTCACAAAGTGTTCAAACTATATGAACAAGTACTTTTTAGTCATCTATGTAACTGACTTGACAATCAGCATTAACTGAATGGATGCGATGTCCGTCAATATGAAAATACTTTATACGTGATAGCCTACACTCTACAGTCGGATCGTTTTTATCAGTTTGATATTAAATACCGTCATCTGAGTCCCTGCGATCGCTGTGGCATCGCCAGAGATACAAACCCCCACATATCCTTCCGTAAAACACTATGCGTAAAACAGACACGAGTGACATCACTGTTGCGCATGGAACTGCCACATTGCCAGTGTGGTGTTTCACCAATGGTTTAAAGTCATTCATGAAGAAAATAATTGCTGGAAACAATCTTAATCGTTATCTCCTTCGCTGTTTCTATATTTTCTATATATTCTTTTAAAATCAGTAGCCTATAGGTTATGGTAGTAGGCTATGTTCGACCATGGTTAACACTAGAACCTCCGCACTGTGTTCCACACCGCCGCTCGTCCGGCTCAGCTGACAGCAGCCGGGCAGAGTGCGTCGGATCCTCCGCCTCAAAAAATGTAAACGTGTGTAAAAATTTATGAATAATCAATTAGAGCTTACCTTAAAATAAGTGTGCCATGTTACTGTTTATTGTATTTAGGATTTTAGCTCATTTGGATGCTGTTTTGGCCGTCTGTTTTTATTGATATAGGCCAGGGATTCCCAGAGTGTGGTGCACGCAGCCCTGGGGGTGCGTGAGCTGCCACTAGATGTGCGCAAGGTGAAAAGTGTAATGGCGGTCTGATCATTACACAATCTGTATCAATTGGTCCGAATATAAGATGGGGGGTTTCCCCTGGAAATAGGTCGTAAAAAGTCGGGTCGTTTTATATTTGGGGTCTCATATTCGGTTCCAATAATGGACTGCCCGTTACCCGTGAGATCATTCAGCTCAAGGGCCTGTGTCCAAGTTGTGTTTATTTTATTTTTTTTATCGGGTGGAACACTGGCTGTGCTCTCGGAAGCGGCCGGGGCGTTTGAGCGCTAGGAGAGAGAACGATGTGTGTGGAGAGAAAAAAGAGGCACGGGAAATCGCCAAAGCCAATTCAAAGCCTCGACTCATTATGATGCCAGTCAACGTATCAGAGACATGAATCGGCAGAGCGATCAACTTTAACTGTGGCTTTTAAGCTGCGGCAGTGCTGAGGCGAGATAATTGTGCTGTCCTTTACGCACCAGCACTGCTGCTGTAATGTTGCATCAGAGCCCCAATGATTTTAAGAATAAGAGGCTTTATTTAAACGCTGTCAATGCGATGGAGGTGAATGTAACGTTGTCGGCTCGGCTGTAGACTGAAACTAACTGAGATCGTGGAAGCCTTCCCGTTGACAACGGTAACGTGCCCGGGTTATCATTTCAGCCTTAATCCACGGCGTTGATAGCTTTCTTTTCAGCCCTAGACTATGTGATTAACTATGAGCATTAAATAAATGTTGTGTCTCAATTGCCGAGGACAGCAGCGAGGATGACCCGCTATGCCATGACCGAACCAGAGCATATGAGAGACAGCGAGAGCGATCACAACGGGGCAGAGCAATGTCCGTTTGAGGAATGGTCTGTGGTTAACACATCAAAGTTCGGTCTATTTGCACCATCCTACTGTTTATTTGCAATGAAAAAAAAGTGTTTTACTCAATGCTTTTTATTTTCGTATATTATTTAAATAAATACAATGGATTTCTTTATAAAAACAAGATCTGGTCTTCAAATATATTTACCAAATATGAGTTGTAATTCAAATGCCAGAGTGCATTGTTGTGATCGTGATCATATTATTATGTGTGTTCTGGTCATTTGAGCATGATTAAACATGCCACCTTTAATATGGCTATAAAAAAAGATTGTTGCATTTTGTTTTTTCAAGGTGTGGGGGATTGGGGGTGTGTCAACCCGGTTGGGAAATAGATGGGGGTGCGCGGCTAAAAAAGTTTGGGAACCGCTGGGCTATTGGCGATATTACATCTACTTTCAGTTTCATTACTGACCCACCACGAAATGTGATTAGTGTTCTTAAAAATACTTAGATTATAAAACAAGAGGTCCAAAACACAGATGATGATTAAACAAACTAATTTATGACTTTATATTAGGCCTACACTAGAAATGCACGGCTAGATTTGATTATGCAGCATATAAAGAGAACGCTGGCGCTTCTAGTGTTAAATAAATGTTTCGGCCTAGAAGGATTTCTAGCAATCTTTTATTCGCAAAGACTGCAATACGTTTTATATTATAGTGTTGTCATGCAGGAAATGGAAAATCGAACTCTGAGCAATCGATTTCAGCAGTGTACAAACGACGTAAGGAGACATTATGACAATGTTTAACAAGTACATTTGTTTTAAACCATTTGGCATTTTTAAACAGTTTCTCAAAATAACATAGGTTGTGTTCCTGGTCATGGCAACCATTATAATTTCATTAGTAAAGAAAAGACTTTCCTCAGTGTCATGATCAAAGGTATGATCAAGAGCCTCAAAATCGATCAGATGGATGGATAGATTAAACTTTGAGCGCCTGCAATATAATTAAAGCCAATCCTCTTAATATTTTACACAGAGAAAACATATCTCCCCTTCACAGTGTAATAAGTTCAAAGCTGATCTGTCTCCTATTTGTTTCAAGTGCAAAACAGAAACGAGTAGCCTTATGCATTGACTGTAGTATTGCAGTAAGATACAGATGTTCTGGCCGACTGTATTCACAGAAATGTATGAAATATTGTTTGTTGATTTAGATTGTATGCTACTTGGAGTTTCGAGTACACAAACTATTGATAAAAACAAAGGGAAGATATATGACATGTTGACATTCTGTGCATTCTTTTAAACTGGACCTTTTAGAGGGCCCCATCCAAAACTTTGTGGCATCGTTAAGGTTTAAAATGTGTTGCGTGACTATTTGACTTGCCTAGTACACTTCTAAGGACCAAGTGCACTGCAGAGTCTGACAGTCTTTTCATTCGTATTTTTTTGGGGCATTTTTCATGTTTTAATGACAGTGTGGAGAGATTGAATGGGGTAGAGAGGGGAATGACATGCAGAAAATTTGAAACCGCGTTTGCTGCGACGAGGACTGGGCCTCGTGGGGTGGATGCTCTAACCACTACACCACAAGTGCCCCCTTGGGTCTGTATATTTCTGTTATTATCTCTAGGGGCGATGACTGAGGCCCTGTTTGCTTTGCCTTTGTGTTTTCCTTATTTTGTGGCATTTTCCTGCCTATGTTGATGTAGGCTACATGAGCTGAGTGTGTGGTTGTGTTTTTTTATTATATTCTATTTTAGGTGTAGTTTTGTCTGTTTTTGCATTGTTTGGTTTAATTTGATGATGTGAATAGGATTGATGTTGAGATTTAAAAAGAAAAGAAAAAGGAAAATCAATAAATAGATTGTAAAAAAAGAAAGAAAAAACTGTGTACCGTACTGTGCAAATGTGAGGTAGAGGTAGCTTCCTTGCTTGTTTCTATACTGGATCTTATTTATGTTAATATAAGGGTGTATTCACACATGCCTTGTTTAGTTTGGTTGAAACGAACTCAGGTGCACTTCCGCCTTCGGGGCGCATCTTTCAGGCAGGTGTGAATACAGCAATCGCACTCGGGGGCGGACCAAACAAGCGCTCCGAGACCCAGCTGAAGACGTGCGTTTCCAAACGCAGTCTGTTGCAGTTCGTTTGTGACAGTGACTAACTGTACCGTGTAATATATCCATGTGAGTGAAAGTCAAAACACCTTTGAACAGAACTCAACATATATACAAACTTAGCAGCTTTTTCGGTTTCAAATCATCCAACTGACTAGTGTCATGATCATGATTTAACACCTTACTATGTACTATTGATTTGGAAAGTGTGGGTTGATCAGTTCGTCATGACCTCAACCATCAAGCTAAAACTCCAGTGCTCCAGGTGAGGCTTGAATTCACAACCTCGGCATCACTCTGTAGGTTACTGTCTTATAAGTACCGCGTGCTGACCGATTGCGCCACTGGAGCTCAGCCAACGACTGCATTCAATACCGAAAAGTGATTTTAAGTTACTTATCAGTTATTGTAATATGATTCCAGAGAGAATCTTGTGTTATAGTTTGAAGTTGAGCATCAAAGGGAGAAGGCACATATTACCACCTTTCATTTTTTGTTAGTGTTCAGCTTGATTTGGATGTAGTCTTACAAGAAGAAAATTGACATGAGTAAGTGTCACTCTTGACAAGGACAAATGCCACTGCAAGCAGTTGGATAGCACTACAACCAATCAGAGCAATTCACAAGGTGACGTAAGCCCCGTTTGTTTAGCGAACAGCTGTTCAACTGTTAAATTAAACTTTTGCCGTGGTCGGTCGGCAAAACAGAACATTCCACTTACTTGCTAAAGAAAGATTTGAGTGCTGTCTTCCAAATCGTAAAGGGTCGAGGCCAAAGCAGTCTCAAACTCAAACTACATATCCGCAGCCATCTTTGATGTTTAATATCACGGCTTCGACGGCGCATGCATGTCACTGTCGTCATCCGGTTACGTCCGCCCCAGAGCACCATACAAAGGGCTTTGGCCCACCTATATTAGATAGAACCAATTGGAACGTGAATCAGGATTTCTGGACTTTCTGAAAAAGCTTCAATGGAGCGTGTCCAGACCAACAGGCGCAGCAAATTTTATTTGCCAGCGCCTAGTGGCAGGTCTGGGAATGCCAGGCTAATAGATTGTGAGAGCAGTGTGTGCTTTCATTCTAGAGTGTGTTTTTTCCCCTCAACCATCAAGTTAAAACTCCAGTGCTCCAGGTGAGGCTCGAACTCACAACCTCGGCATCACTCTGCAGGTTACTGTAGTATAAGTACCGCGCGCTGAACGATTTCGCCACTGGGGCTCTGCAATACACATTCACTATCTTCAATAAGACCACACAGTTGAAGGTCTGATGAACAGTCATCTATTATCACTGGAGAACCACATGACCAAAGCAGAATTGATGAGCTTTTTCAGTGCTGTGGGCAGGTTTGCACTCAATACCCCAACACATTCTGTACTGTGTAAGATTTCCATGTGAGTGAAAGTCAAAGCACCTTTGAACAGAACTCAACATATGTACAAACTTAGCAGCTTTTTCTGTTGGAATTCTGGTGTCAAATCATCCAACTGACTAGTTTCAAGATCATGATTTAGCACCTTACTATGCACCATTGATTTGGAATGTGTGTTGATCAGTTCTTCATGACCTCAACCATCAAGCTAAAACTCCAGTGTTGTTTTAAAGTTTGGTTTTAATTAACAGAAGGACATTATAATAATAATAATTCTGAATCAGCAAAAAATTGCAATTGGCAGGTTAGATTCTTTTTTCTAAATTGCAATCAGTGCACCCCTATTAATTGTTCCATAATTATTACTGCACACACTAGGATATAATATTAATTGAGAATCTCAAATGAGACCAAGATGAGATGCTCAAAGGTAATTAGAGCGAAATGCAAGGGTTAAGGTTGTGCAAGTTTTCGATCATACTTTGTGTGCTACCAAATTTATTTTTGTGCTACTGAATTTTTTTGCATGCTAGCACCAGTGCTACCACCTAAAAAAATAAGCGTACAGCCCTGATGTAAGTACTCGCTGAACGTAACAAACAGACACATTAAAACAATGGCTAGAGATGCGATACTGTTGTTAGCTGTTTGTGCTACCCGCCTCACTTCCGGGCTTCACTGATTTGCTATCCCCCCACCTATCAAATTGCTCCGACTGAAAGACTGCCCGACTCCGTTCAATCGGCTGAGAAGAAGCCCGACGACATCTACGACGGCCGACGTCACCGAACACACCAAACAGATTTGTGTCCCCGCCCACTCCAGACTCTCCGATGGCCGATTATCGGGCCGGTGTGTCCTGGCCTTTAGAACAAAACTCAACAGCTTTTCTGTAGGATATCCATTTTGAAATCATCCAACTAACTAGTGTTATGATCATGATTTAACAGTTTATTATATTTAGTTACTGTTGACCTCAACCATCAAGCTAAAACTCCAGTGCTCCAGGTGAGGCTCGAACTCTCAACCTCAGCATCACTCTGCAGGTTACTGTCTTATAAGTACCGCGCGCTGACCGACTGCGCCACTGGGGCTCATGCAATGTCTGCATTCAATACCGAAAAGTGATTTTAAGTCACTTAGCAGTTATAGTAATATGATTCCAGAGAGAATCTTGTGTTATAGTTTGAAGTTGAGCATCAAAGGGAGGAGGAACATATTACCACCTTTAATTTTTTGTTAGGGTTCAGCTTGAGGTGTAGTTTTACAAGATGTGTCTATTCCCCTCAACCATCAACACAAGTTGCAAGGTCTGATGAACGGTCATCTATTATCACTGGAAAACCAAATGACCAAAGCAGAATTGATGAGCTTTTTCAGTGCTATGGGCAGGTTTGCACTCAATACCCCAAAACTTACTTTACCGTGTAAGATTTCCATGTGAAAAGTCAAAGCACCTCTGAACAGAAGTCAACCTGTATACAAACTTAGCAGCTTTTTCTGTTGGAATTTCGGTGTCAAATCATCCAACTGACTAGTTTCAAGATCATGATTTAACACCTTACTATGCACCATTGATTTGGAATATGTGGGTTGATCAGTTCGTCATGACCTCAACCATCAAGTTAAAACTGCAGTGCTCCAGGTGAGGCTCGAACTCACAACCTCGGCATCACTCTGCAGGTTACTGTCTTATAAGTACCGCGCGCTAACCGATTGCGCCACTGGAGCTCTTGGTTTTAATGAAACCGAATCAGTTGCGGTGAAAAGCCATTGATTAACATGACAAAAGCCTTATTGATGTAGTGCAGTGCTTTGGGCGGGTTTGCACTTAATACCTCAGATAATTCCATGTGATACTTTCAGGTAAATATCAAGATCATCATTTAACGTAGTTGGATGATTTGACATTAAATCAGCTAATCTGTAACTTGAGATCTATTTGAAATTGTACAAGTCATAGATTTGGATACGTAATAAGTAATAAGGACGTTTTGTCAAGTTAATCAATGGTTTTCCAGTGCAACTGAATCACAGAAGTGTTATTTCTATTCAGCAGGCCTTCAACAATCTGAGGTTATAAAGATATATTATTGCATGACGATGAGCTCTAGTGACGCACATGGTCAGCGAGCAGTACTTCAGTAACCTGCAAGAGGTTGTGAGGTCGAGCCTCAACCGAAACAATTAAGTTTTAGCCTTGGTGATATAAAGTAAAAAGAATTCTGATTGAGAATGTTACATAAAATGGTGTATCGTGGTGTATGGTGTGTAGAGGCATAACATATTGACTCAGCTTTTGTCACAGTGGTCGCTGGTTCAAATCCAACGCACCGTGGATCTTTACTGGATGTCATACCCGTCTCCCTCCTCATTACCACTCTGTGCTCTTTCCTCTCAAATGTCGATAAAAAGTTTAAAATACCTAAAAAATATATATCTTTAAAAGAAAATGGTCTATCGTGAAAATTGCACATACACATTTGAATGGGTGAACTACTGAAACAACAACAACTATAAATCCTGGCCTTCATATTCATGCAACAGCTGACTTCATTTTGAAGGGAGCTGTGTCCCTTTCGGGATGTTCTCTTCCAGACTATAGCCATAAATGTGCGTACTGCACAATTGTGCTTCCCATGCACACTTCATTCAAAGATAATTTGATGTAGATTAGATTCATTGTCCCCCCTCAGACCATCCTACATCCTGCTGGCATTATTGGGCCAGCCAATCTACCTCTTCATTGCTAATATGACCTCAGGAGGAACGAATAAGTGGGAAGAAGAGAGGAGTTTTGTTGTGCTCTGTGAACGCCCACTAGATGGCAACCCAAGCCCACAGGGAGACCAGAGTACTACATGACTGTTGAACTGTTTGGAAGCTTGAATTCCTGCCACACTGCCATGTTGTTTCTTTGGGATTTGAATGTCATTAATTCAAGCAGGAGGGTTTATTGGCGTGCAGGACTCTTACTGTTGCTCCCTTGGCGAGCGTTGGACCACTGGGTTTTTCTTCATCCTACCTACACACACACACACACACACATGCACTCGCTCCGGCGTTCATTACGTCTTGTCTGTAATTGAGTCTAACTAAGTGTGTACTTATGTTTAGAGAGGAGCTCTGAGAGTGCAAGCACAGACAACACTCATCTGCATGCAAAATACAACAGTAGACCTTATTGTATTCAATCCATGCTAGAACTGAGTGTAATTTCAAAAACATTTTTTCAAAGACAGGTCAGAGGTCACACACTAAGAATGTATTAATAAAAAAAACAGATAGTAGTACAAAGAACATGTGCATCTGTGTGCAAAAATGAGGCAGTGTTTTCCCCTTCTTTCTGCACCAACACACTCAGAGATATGGGGAGAGGGATGAAGACCGTTGCTATGGCTAGCCACTGTTATTGATTGTCAAACTATTTGACATTTTGGTCATCAGGTTATTTGAGGGTATAGAGGCGCTTTCTGTCCAACTTTTGCAGTGACCTTTTTCTTGTCAAACCTTTGTATTTTGTGTGTGTGTGTGTATGTGTATGTGTGCGCATGTGCCTTTGCGTGTGTGTGCGCACGCACGTGCGTTGTATGTATGTGTGTGTGTTCCTGTAATGCCAGTATTTTATTGACCAAGGTGACTAATCAAAAAGAGAAACTATTTTTTTTTTTAATATTAACAGTTTGACAGTTAAGAAATTGAATTTGCTTTCTAGCTGAGGGTTTATGAGATAACAAAGTTTCTTGATCGTTAATTTTGAATGAAACATTCTCCACAGGTTGAACCATTATGGCTTGAAATAAACAGGCTGAGTATAGCATCAAACAGTATCCGAACAAAAAAAATGATCACCTAAAATTGATTTGCGTGACGCTTTCTTTGAGACTGTAAAAAAAACAAGCAATGTTGACTTATCATTTTTTAAGGTAACATGACAAGTCACATGTGTGAGCATAGCGGATTTGAACATCTAGCAGATATTAGAATAGTGATTCAAACATTCATTTGCAGTAGTGTTTTTGGCCACCTAGATAATGTTATTCCAATATTTTCCATTTTAGCACTGCTCATAGCTACCATCTCATGAGGTTACAGTTTTTCTCAGTCGCTTTGGTGCTTTTCTCACATCACTATTAACATTTGCGCAGCAGTTAGTGCATTTCTCAAAACAATTAGTGTAAACTGCAAAACCTAGTGGATAACCTGCAAAAGTATGTCACTTGCTCAAAATGGATAGTCTATTCCTCAAAAGCAAGTATTCATGTCAATGAAACTGCTAGTGTCATCAAAATGAGGAGTCTTGACACCATCGTTTATGAACAAGATAGTCAAATGGCTTTGTCATGTTTTCAATATGACAGTTTATTCTCTCAGTGTTTTCCAATGCAAAAAAAGGTCAGAACTCGGTGACACTACCTGAAAATGCTCAAGACAGCACTATATACTACTTGTACAGCCATTTGAAAACTACAGTAAAGTTACACATTGCTGTAGTTAGGGAAGTAAGTGAGTACAAGACACTGAATACGTATGTTTCACATTTTTACTGTATATGCTCTTTGCAATTCTACAGCATTGTGCAAAAGAAAAATACACTTCAGTCACTTATTTAGAACAAACATAAAAAAACACCCTTTTGGTAGAGATGTGCACAAATATGAACAATGTAACAGTACATATTGTAACTGAACATATATAGGTAAATCATTATGGCACATCCAGACGTTCCTGTCTGCCTGACCACATATTTTCATCTACATCACAACGGATATTATCCCTTGCAATGCAGTGAGGAAAGTATCTCCTGGAGTGGCAAATCCACCCTCTGCATGACTCTGCTGTAATGTCGTCACATGCTGCATCCATGGCTGCTAGCAGGGTCATTTGCGCATTTGGATGCCGGTCATAAACCTTCCACCTCTAGGCAGAGAAAAACTCCTCTATCGGATTAAGGAATGGGGAGTAGGGAGGCAGATATTCAACCAGCATTCTGTCATGTGCTGCAAACCACTGTGTGACCAGATGTGAGTGGTAAAAACGGACATCATCCCACACAACAACATATTTGTTGAGTTGGCCTCTGTCCCTGTAAAGAGTGTCTAAAAAAGTCAGCAGATGTTGTGTGTAAAATGTTCTTGACAGAATTTGATAACTAGTTCAACAATGTTGTATGTAATGACTCAAGCAATGAAATGAAGACAATTAGTTTTATTGGGAACGACTATTCAGCATCCATAAGTATAGTTCATTTTGACTGACATGACATAAGCAAATGACAATGTTATAAAACAGCAGAGAATTGTATGAAAGCAACTGATACATGTCCAAAAGCATTTGCAATTTGTTCAGAGGAAGGAGAAATTGCTACTATGATGTGCTCAAATGACTAAATGTTGCGGAGGTTGAACTAATAGTTATGAGAATTTTCATTCTGATCTGAGAAAAGCACCAAAGCAACTGAGAAAAACTGTAATATCTGTCTCCTTAGCTGCCAAACACTCCACTAAATTAGCCACCTTGTCGCTAACTGTGTATATATGCTGTAAAGCGGTGATTAAAGGGGGGAGTGCGCAGTCCATCTTTTACTTGATGTGGGCAAAAGCAACGCTATGAGAGCTGAGAGACTCAACCAAAACCATTAACATAAAAACACACAAAACAGCAACCCAGAAAAATGATACCACAAAGCAAGAGTCTTTGACAATTCTCTGTGAGTTTCAGCGACACCTTTTCACATTATTGCATTGCTTTTGCCCTGTCATATTAACACATTGTTATGTAAAAACAACTCTTATAGCAGCTTTAAGTAACAATAAAAAAAAAAGCGCCATAGATTTCACATGAAACACTATGCGTAGGCCTAATTGTATTATATTCTTTGTCCCCCTCCCCTTTTCCTGTTGTCAGTGTGAAATCTGGCGGAGCAGCAAGTGGTGATGAATCAATGACCCTGCCGACATCCAGAGAGAAGCCCTGGTCTTTATTTTGCGGTGTAGTGGGCGCTTTGCTTAATAGAGGCAGGCAGCACCCAAAGCCATTAGACCCCCCCATCCCCCTCACCCTCCAACCCCATCCCCCCATACACTGCCCTGCCACTCCATCCCCTGCACACTCCTTGTCGGAAATTATCTCTCCTCCCTGGACTCACCTTCCTCACACACACACACGCACACACACACACGCACACACACACACACGCAAACGCACACACACGCACACACACACACGCACACACACACACACACACACACACACACACACCTTCACCAGTCCACCTCCAATCCTGTCACCACCTCCTCTTCCTCCTCCTGGCCATTTCGTGCCACCCACTTTCCATCACTCATTCTTTTTTTTACAACCCCCCCGCATCCCCCCTCCTTGCAGCACGTCCCCGGTTCCCCATCACGGCCCCTATAGAGATGGTAATGTGACATGAAGAGGATGGTATCTACGAGCCATTGATCAGCATCAAACGAGACACACACACACACACACACACACACACACACACACACACACACACACACACACACACACTCCTTCCTTGTACTCATCCTCGCCTCATCTCAACTTAAATGGATGGCTGTAAATTAAACTTGGGTTGTGCATGTCAATGACAGATATTTACAGTGAATGAACAGATTGAAGCATAAAGATGGTTTCTGGAAAATGAGATTGCAGACAGACAGACAGACAGACAGACAGACAGACAGACAGACAGACAGATAGACAGATAGATAGATAGATAGATAGATAGATAGATAGATAGATAGATAGATAGATAGATAGATAGATAGATAGATAGATAGATAGATAGATAGATAGATAGATAGATGTAGCTGCTGTTGCGTGCACAGAAAGGCGACCCTGAAATGGGACCCTGACAGCTGGCAAACAGGTGGCCACTGACAGACCCTCTCTCTTCATTGTACCAACCAAGACACACACACACACACACACACTCCCCAGGCTCAGCACCCAGGCCATCAGGTGAAGGAGGCCGACTGAATTGGGGGAGGGGTGTGAGTGTGTGTGTGTGAGAGAGAGAGAGAGAGTAAGGGGAGGAGGGTGGAAGGGAGGCCTGACACACACCTGTCTGATGATCGCACCTATGACAGAGCTGATTGAAAGTAATGTTATAGCCCCCTCCTCCCCTAAACCACATACACCAGCTGGACTGACAGTGACAAACCTCCTCTGCCTCTGTGTGTGTGTCAGAGTGTTTTCATTCATCTATTTACGTTTCTTAAATTTCAGGTGTGTAAGCGGTTGTTCACGTTGGCATCATAGGCCTCAGTAAATATTTCACATCTCGGGTTCACTGTCATGTTATATTTATGTTCCATATCCTGCGCTCATGCATCCACTCATGCTGAATGCCGCTCCCACACATTTCCGATTCCGATTTTTGTATTGACTCACCAAGTTGCATGGTATAAAACAGTCTGAAAATACATAGATTATAATAATGGCAAAACAATATCATCTAACAAAATGCAGTGACGCAGTAAAAGGGTTTCTACAGCAAGATGGATTGTTTACTTTGCAAAAACCCTCTTTTTCCTTTTTCCTCAACATGCTTAAATTCTTCAAAATCAAACAGAATGTGACACACATCTCCCATATTAATATCATTGCAAAGGTTACGGGTCCCCTGGTCCCTATCCAAGCCCTTAGATTTTCCATCCACCTTAGGGATTGTGGCGTCGCAAACTCATCATTAAAGTTTCATCTTATTCCAATTGCAAGTCCGATTTGACTCAAGAAATGATGAAGCACCTTATAAACCTGTTGCTTTGACTGGATTCACCCGGCTTTGTTTCACACATAGTAGCTATTGTGTATTGTTTGTCATCATTAGCAACACCGACATCATGTAGCGCTAAACACTTTGGGGATTGTGCATTGGCAGTAGAAAAGCCAAGGGGGGATTTGCCGGATCTTGTTCAGGGCTTTAATATAACTTACTTCCTGAGTGCCCCCCTCCCTGCACACACACATTAACTCTCTCTCTCTCTCTCTCTCTCTCTCTCTCTTGTCATCAGGACAATCCTCCTCTTCCTTGCCATGTGTCCTCCAGCCGCACTGAAGACCTCCTCCACTCATTCGCTCCCAGTCAGTAATTACCACACACACACGCACACGCACACACACACACGCACACACACACACGCACACGCACACACACACAGGTGCACCTACAGGCACACGTCTCATTAGCGATCACTCTAACAATAGTCTTTCCCTGAATGCCCTGTGTGATCAGATGGTTGGTAATTCTCTCTTTCTCTCTCTCACTCAGTGTATGTAAATGCACGCGACCTCCCCACCCCCATGCCCTCCTTCCCCTTCCTCCATCTCTCTGTGGGTTACATCTCTTAGGATTCATGTTCATGGAATTGTTATCTGATATTCGTTTGGCCCCGGAGAGGAACCAGAGGAGAAAATAAAAAACAAAACAAAAGAGTAGAGGGTCTCTGTCCAGCTCCAGCCTGCCTCCGAGCAGCAGGTGCCCTCTAAGCGTGATCAAGTTCACAATGCAACGCCCACAAATGTTTAGTTTTGCAATGGGAATACCTCAGGGTTCGATAGTAGGCCCACCTTTATTTAGGCTACATATTAATGATCTTCTAAACCACTTTCGTAGGATAGAATTGCAAATGTGACACCGTAACCTACCAAATCACATCAAACATGTTTGTATTTTTTGATTGCATACATGTCCCTTGCTTAAATGTATAAAGTATCGAAAGATAAAATTCTAAATCAAGAAAAGTGGCACTAGTTAAATTTATTGGGGTACTACAAAGTAGTCACTAAGTATCACTTTCACACTAAACCCCCACTACACTTTTTATGTAAAAACAAAATAATCCCAATTAAACATTAGCTTTTTACAGTGAAGAGTGAACGTGTTTGTAACATTTCCAGTACCGTACCCAGTCAATACTGTAAAGATGGTTGGAATGTAGCTCTCCCACATTGCTTCTCTTGTTGTTCCTGAGGAAAGTAAGCGGTTGGCCCTATTTGTTTCATTCTGTTAGCGATGGGTCAATAGCGCTGCACTGCTGTGAGGAAGGAACCATTGTGTCCGGTGTAAGACAAGCAGGTCTAATCATTTCACAAGGCAAGTCTGGGCCTGCCTGGATAGAGGGGCGGCTGGTGGCTGTTAACAATCAGTCGGGGTGAGATTAAGGTGTGATGGGCCATCATGACTCAGCGTATAGGATGTGAATGAAGGTGAAATCACAATCGTTGTGCAGTTGGTTTTCTTCAGAACTATAGGGTCGAGAATTGAATCTGACCATTACTTGATTGGATGCAATGTTCTTTAGCCTTGGCTTCTTCATAAGCATTTGACTCTTGAACCAGGCTGGTAAAACTGCAACATGACTTGAACACAAATATGCATACACTAGGTTATAATGACTAAAAGTTACACAGTAAGGAACATGGCGTTCCACTTCCCTGAGCGTGACTGACTCGGAAACATTTTTTGTTGGTCAATCATCAGCATTTTTCTTTCTGCAAAACATAACAACCATGAAATGGGATCAGATTCAGAACCCCGCCCCCCCCCCCCCCCCCCCCAAATCAGACACCTCCAATATATTTTAAAATGAATGCAAAACCTTCCATCCTGCAATTTTCTGGGGCTGATCACAATGCAAATTCAAAGCTCAAATCGGGATTTCGTTCCTCCGAATGTCTTAACGTCCCATCTTTCTTTCTTTATGCATTTTCCTCCATTATTCCGTCCAGGGCAACAAATCAGAGCCCTGCCCCCCCCCCCCCCACTGCTTGAGATACAACTTGACAACCAAATCAATGTCTCATGAATATTTTTGGATGGCACCGTTCACGATAAAGATGGGCCCATACTAAACGCTCATCATCGGCATTATGGCTATAATCTTCCAAAACTCCACATAAAGTGCAAATTTCCCTCCCTGACTTTCCATTTCTGTAACTTGCTTGAAATGTCTGGTGTTGATGGGAAACAATATTGATTGGCCTACTTTCTTTCGCGAATGAAAAAAGGAAAAAAAGGGCCATTTCACAGAAAGTTTCAAATTGATCTTGAACTTCAGCAATCAGCTAATCATCCTCTCATAGGAATCATGTTTTGAGTGTCTAATAGAACTCCCAATACACAAAACAAAAGCCTGTGTGTTTGCTGCTTGGAACCAGTTGGAAAATTCCACAAGCGACCCCTTCACCTCCAATAGATCACTTCATCTGAAACAGCTTCTGTCAATATGTTGGAAAGGATTAAGGTTAAATCAACAGCTTGCCTCTCATTGCTTGTCAGATGACATCTGTAAACTCAGTTTGTTGCTTAATCTGGTTTCTTTGTAGCCGATATGCTGCCTGTGTGGGGTAAAGAGAGGACACACACACACACACACACACACACACACACACACACACACACACACTCGCCGCACGAGACAACCTATACTAGTCAGCTGTTTTAATCTTAAAACCCTGCAATCTGTTTACAGTGGGTCACCTGCGTCAATAACAATTGGATGCAGCTCTTCCTTGAGATAAGCACCTCACACTTTTTGTTACCTCATCTCTCTCTCACTCTCTCTGTCTGTCTGTCTGTCTGTCTCTCTCTCTCTTTGTGCATTGGAGCGATTTTAAGTGCATATTTTGTAACAGAAACAAAAGGCCAATACGTGTGGCTGTATCATATGTCACAGCTTATGTGTGGCGGTTGGGGACTGTATTTGTTCTTGTAAGAATCACTGGTTTTTTGCCTCCTGTGCTTCTTAGCTGTGTGCGTCAATCATCTTTCCTTTCTGACAGGCTTTGTGGTATCAACAGGGCAAGCTCGGACTTGCACAGCCAGCCCTCCCAAGGTCTGAGGCATGCTTACACACACAAACACATATAGACGCACGCACGCACGCATGCACACACACACACACACACAAACACACACAAACTCAACCTCTCCTCCAATCAAACGGAGACCTCGTGAATGCCCCACAAACTAAATTGCTGATTTTCCAGCGAGGAGGCAGAGGAGCTCTTCAGACGAGGCCAATCATGTGTGGCTTCTGTTAAAAGAGGCTACAGTCGCCTGCTAACCCGTCTGACCTCCAACCACCGTCAAGGAGAGGAGGGGGGGGGGGCAACATTTTGTAGCACAGTTTTTCCCTTCTAAATTTTTCAGAATCGCTGCGGATGGCCGGTGGTGGTGTCATTACAGTTATGAAGGTGTGGATATAGAAATAAAATAAATTTAATGTTCCTTTCTTTTTGCATAAAGAAATATAAACTTTAATGCTTTTAACTTTTTACAAAGAGCGGATAACTTTCTTTTCATTGTAGGAAAGCGCCAGGTTTTTAGGCCTTTCAGTGGGTGTTTCCTATAGAGAAGTGATTGACATCTGAGAGCCAGTGTGACTATGCTAGAGGGACCTGCTGATATGAAGCACCCAGACTGTCATTACCATGTCTGGTCTTGAAACAAGCTGGTGCATCCACCATTTCCTTTATTCTCCCTCTCAAGTTGAACGCTGAACAATTTTCTAGTTAACAGTGTTCCTGTTTCCATTCAGATGGCAGGTCTATCCTATTGGGTACATAAAACCTATGCTCTACTCTTTCATCCCTGACAAAACCAAGTACATAAACCCAACAGCTTTACCATCCTACCTACTTCCCTGTTAGTATAGCCCACAGACACAACAAGTGTGGTGTTGGCTAGTTTACACGGGGGGGGGGGGGGGGCTAGCCGACCCTGCCAGGCCCTTTATGGTCCAGGGTGGGTTGCAGCAGTGAATGGGTTCCTGCCAGTAGCCGGCGTTGGTCAGGGCTTTACATGGGAGAGGGTCTCGGCAGGCAGCTATTGTCATGGTAAACTGGGGGTTGAATGGAAGAGGACGGGCAGGACACACACATAAAACAGAGGAAAACATGGAGGGGAGGGAGAGAGAGAGGGAGAAGAGACAAACACCCGACCACCTCAGAGATGGCACACATTAAAACCTAGCAGAGAGGCCTTGTGCGTGTACCTTTATGAGGGACTTCAGTTCAGGCATATATTAGACAATGCTCTGAGCCTGTTCTGAGAAGAATACACTTACAATGGACTACCTAGCTCCCCTTAACAAAAGGTATACAAGCTTTTTATTATTCTTCCAAGGGGAGGGGACGAGCAGAAATGAACCTGATTTTGAGAAAATGTCCTCAAACCGAAGCAATTTGTGCCAGTTTCCTTGATAGAAATAAGACATTTTTTCTTGGGAGATCTTTTGAAAACCAACCAATCTAATGGGACAAACTTAATATATGACATTATTCAAAATGGACAGTTTCCTTATATCAAATTATGAAAGCACTGGAGGTGTTCAATTGTTTGCAAGAACTAAATACAGATTAACATGATACAGAATTGGATCATATTTTTCCATTTTGGCTCACACAACGTTCCAGTTTCAAATTCTCGTCTTCAGCTACAACTGTTGATGACTCAAGTGACATCAGTTTAGGCAATGTATGAGATTGAGATGAAAAAACTGTTGAGTATAAGAAATATTAAGAAATATTGTGAATGCATCATAGCATTAAAAAAGGCATTACACTCATCCTTTTGGGATAGAGACATAATGGGAGCATTTTGTCAGCTGCCTGCCTCGGAGCAACGAGGGCAGAGGAAGGGTTAAAAGGCTCGGGCTGCCTGATAATCCTCCACCGTTAAAAGCCCTCCAGAAAGACGTGACGTGTGTGAGGTAATCAGTAAAAGATTCAAGTGGGCCCGAGAGTGTGTACACATATCACACACACACACACACACACACACACATACACACACACACACACACACAGGCAATAGCACATACCCCACTAAATGGACAAAAAGGGAGGGAAAAGACTGAGCAGAGGAGGGAAGACATAGAGAATAAACACTCCTCCTCTCAATCCTTTCTTTTTTCGCTTGGCCCTTTTTCTCCTGTTCTGTCTGTCTGTCACTCCCTGCTGTGCGATACAATGTGACAGAAATCTTCACTAGAGTTCCCTCTCAATAAAGCAAACACACTCATGGCTGAGGTGACCTTTTCCCCCCCTTTGTATTCTTTTCCTGTCGTCTTCTAGTTCTCTCCATTCTCTGCTTGTACTTGTGGGGCAGTTAGACCACCTTGTGAGACACAACACCTTTCTTTGTCCGTGACCACACCGACCAGATTATGGACTACTAAAGTTATAGTCTTTTCAATATTCCACACTAACCCTGCGTTCCAATCCCCATACTTCCCTACTATTTAGTATGCCAGAAAAAGATTTAGGATGTCCCATGCATGCACGTCAATTGTAGTATGCTGAAAATACATAATTGCATTTTGGAGTATTCATTATCTGATTTTTTTTCGCTCCTTTGGCCCTAAAACTCTTCTGTACTTTAGTATATATTGTAATGAAAATAAAAAGTATGTGATTTGGAACTTATTTTTTCAGAAAAATTGTCATCCTCATAATTCTTCCCTCCCTTTGCTTGGAACGGGCCAATCAGTCTTCTGGCCAACGATCTTCAATTACCCTCTGTGTGTGGGGCATCAAGCATTCAAAATTTGGCATTTAGATGTTTAATTGACTGTCACTGATAATGGGATTGTGTTCATTCAACCAGGGTGCTACCAAGGGGTGGCACCATGCCTATGAAACTGTCAGAGAGTTAGAGGGAGGGAGGGAGGGAGTGAAGGGGGAGAGAGAAAGGGACCCAGACCCTTTTTACCTAATATAGCACATACTACACACATTATGTTTTCCAATACATTATGTGGGAATGTGTATGGTGACACTTGTTCATTTTGAGCTGTAAAAAGTTTGTCTTAACAAATCGCAAAGCATCTGTACCGAGAGTCCATTGTATCATGTCTTCCCATGTACACAAAAGTCAAAAGCATTCTTGCTACACGCACGCACGCACACACTCACACACACACACACACACACACACACACACACACACACACACACACACACACACACACACACACACACACACACACACACACACACACACACACACACACACACACACACACACACACACACACACACACAATGATTGAACTTTGAGAGGGTTTATGGTTCATTGTTACCATAACCTATGTCCATGTTATAGCTGTACAGTGTAATATTCGTATTTTAATTTTAAAGTGTGGGTTTAGTGTTTCAGTCCATTGTATCATGCAGACAAAAGCCAAAAGAATGCTTGCTACACAACGTGTACATCTCACACACACACACACACACACATTCACACACACACACACACACACACACAGCTACATCAACGTGCCCACTGCAGTTTGCGGGTAGTTGGCCTCTTCCCTGCCGCCTCCCCAGAGGAACATAGATGTTAACCAGCGTTGTTGGGGGCCGAGCTGTGGGTTGGTTTTTAATAGCTGGTGATTACTCTGGAGAGGGGAGCCCATAATTACAACCACAAATGATTTCACACCCCTCACCCCCTGATGATGTGCTCTGAACCTAATCACAGGGAAGCACAGAAGGGGTGTAGCGGAGGAATTGGAGCCTCGACAAGAGAGGGTTGTCCCTTTGTTTGCTGACAGGAAATCGAGAAACAGGGCCCGCGTCTCGGGCAAAAGGAAATGTACAACCGTGCTGCCGAATAGAAATAGAATGGCGTTCTTGCCTGTCCGCTTACAGTAATCTACCCCCCTAATGTTGATCGTATAATTTACTTTTTGGTTTCACAAGTATATATATATAAATACATACATATTTCTTTTTACCTTCATCACATGTGTTTGTCTGCTTTTGTATTTGGCATTTCCAAAGTGATTCATGACATTGTCAGTGCTCTGGACTCCAAGCAATTCTGTGTGGCCGTCTTCATTGAC
Source organism: Hyperoplus immaculatus (assembly GCA_949357725.1). Taxonomy (NCBI): domain Eukaryota; kingdom Metazoa; phylum Chordata; class Actinopteri; order Uranoscopiformes; family Ammodytidae; genus Hyperoplus; species Hyperoplus immaculatus. The sequence goes on from OX442366.1 coordinate 6,475,049, forward strand.
CTGGCCAAGGCCTTTGACACTGTAGTTCATGAACAGCTTTTGAAACGCTTAAACTCCATCGGTGTTTCCACTACTTCACTAGCCTGGTTTACAGCTACCTCTCTGGACGCTCCCAATATGTGAAATCTGACTGCATCTCGTCGCAACCCCTGTCTATTCTAAACGGCATCCCATAGGGCTCCATATTAGCCCCAGTTCTTTTCTCAATTTACATAAATGACATAATCAAATCAGCTGGCAATTCATCTATCCATCTTTATGCCGACGACACAGTTCTCCGTGCCACTGGCCCCTTACCTGACATTGCACTGGGAACACTTCAGCAGAGCTTCCACTCCATACAGGCTGGCTTTTCTGCCCTCGGACTGGTCATAAACCCCATTAAAACCAAGGTCATGTGGTTTGGTCGTAAGCCCCCCTCCAAGATGGTAACATTCTGACTGCTACAGGCCAAAAACTTGAATTAGTGTCCTCCTACAAATACCTGGGATTCTGGATTGACAGCATCCTCTCCTTCACTGAACATCTGTTCTTTCTGCAGTCGAAAGTAAAAGCCAGACTCAGCTTCCTCTATCGCAACCGCTCCTCATTCACTGCCTCTGTCAAACGCTCCCTGGTTCAGCTTACTGTCCTCCCACTATTCCATTACAGCGATTCATCTACAGGTCTGCCCGTAAAGGAGCACTTGAGCGGCTTAACGTCCTCTATCACTCTGCCATTTGTTTTGCAACTAACAGGACCCATCACTGTGCCCTCTACACCTTGGTAAACTGGCCACCCCTGGACATCAGGCACAACATCCACTGGCTGATGCTGATTTTTAAAACTCTTCTAGGTCTCACTCCTACCTATCTAACTCAGCTTCTTCACCTGCGCCCCCACCCTACACACAACACCCGTTCTGCCTCCCTCATTCTGTTAAATGCTCCTAGGGCATACTCCTCCCTGGGCCGTTCCTCCTTCCAGTTTGCGGCCGCTGACAGCTGGAACCAACTTCAAAAATCCCTACAGTTACAATCCTTTACCTCTATTAGACTCTTCAAACAGGCCCTAACAAAATGTATAAAGCACACCTGTAGCTGCTTCAGTCTAAGCTCACCGTGATCTAGTATTGCTATGCTGCATGTTACTGCTGTTTGTCTAACTTCTGTTGCTATGTTGAATATGTTATTGTTGTCTATGTGTGATTTTACTGGCTATAGTTCAGTGTTGTCTTGTTCTCTCCCTCTCCCCTTTCCCCCAGGAGGTCATTCACCTCCTACCAGGCCATTGCTTAAATAAGACATTGTTTCTTTGCAATTTTTGCCTGTTTAAATAAAGGTTGATGATGATGATGATGATTTCCCTAGTTTTTCTTATATAGCCCACTGACATCCTTTAATCTCTTTTACTTATATCAATTTAACCATTGCTATTACGTTTTCACCCTTAAGCTATTTTTAGAAACTGCTTCTCCGCTACATTAGCTTACTTACATTACTTTTGCCAACTATTTCAGCCTATTTCATTCATGTCATTAATTTGATTTTTTTTTGCACTTTAAACCATGTATCCAATACTTTGTATCTTATTACGTAACTGTGTATCTAAAATTTCTAGTTAGCTAAGCTATACTAACTCCTTAAAGCAACTCTTACCTTTATTGCATTTTTACACTTTTTTTGGATTAGGTTAAAATGGTATTAATAAGGTAATTACACTCTAAAATATAAGACAGACCCACCAGGAGTAAAAACAAACAATGATTTTAATCTCATAATATTATGGAAAATATATATAAAATTTAACCAATCAAATCGTTCGGACCGAACGATTTGATTGGCCGACAGACCTGTCTGTTTGCGGTCTGCTTCTATATTGCGCATTCTCAACTAGAGGGTTTGTTTTGATTCCACGGCAGACAGTAGTGACCATTGTAGAAAAGGCCCCAACGTTCATAAGTTACAGTGTTGTTATTTCTTACAGTGTGTTAAAATGTGTTTTGTTCAGTGTGGATAGCAGTCAGTTGGGCCGTGACGTCAGTCGGACAGAGAGCCTGTTTAGTTTCCTTTCTCTTCTCCCTCGGTCAGATGTGTGAGCGTTGCCGCAGTAAGCGATCATTCCACATGGAAACGTGTTTATCTGAGTTTAAATGTGAATCACCCGTGTGTGAGTATGTACATGCAGTCCCGATCGCTGTTATAATATAGTTTGCATGCGATTCGCGGGTCGCAACAGCTGTTGTAACGTCTCCTCACGAGCGGAGTTTAAACCTTTGTTCTTTTCCCGCGATCTATATGCGACTGTGCCTGTGAAAGAAGGAAAATAAAGAGCGGATAAAACGATAGTTACGTATGTAACTACGGTTCTATGAGTTCCGGATGACGGTGCTTTCAGCACTGGATGTTCCATCGCGCGTATGCGCAGGTCGAGATCTTATACCAAAATGGTCACCTGTGACACCTGGGTGACCCGAGAATATGTATATATTCCGGAAGTCACTCGAGGATCTGTTCCAACCGGATCTTCTCGCGGTATCTGAGAAGTCTGAGTGACAGAGAACTCTGGCGGTCATCCGGAACTCATAGAACCGTAGTTACATACGTAACTATCGTTCTATTTCATTCCTACTGACCACCAGGGGCAGTGCTTACAGCACTGGATGACTTATACCAGAAAGGTCACGAAGAGTACTCATCAATTAAGGGCTTACAGCCGTCAACAAGACAGCCGCCATCCCACAGGATGAGGAGCAGAAACATTTACTCTGTAGAGCCGCGCAAACGTACATGATGAAGACCATGTAGCCGAGGCGCAAATGTCCTGACGTGGAACCTGCTTCAAGGCAGCCCAAGATGTAGCCATACTCCTGGTAGAGTGGCACTCAACGGCCAAGGCCTGGGGAGCCCCTGTGCTCTATATGCATTCACAGACCACATCCACAAGCCAGTGGGAGTGTCTCTGTTTGGACAGGGCAGCGCCCTTCCTGCAGCTCCCATAGCAGACAAAGAGGTATTTGTCTTACGCAAGCTGGTTATTGCCACAACATATGCCCTAAGCGCCCGCACCGGGCACAGTGGGACTGACATTCTTTCTGCACCCCCTGGTGAGCCCAGGAGATTAAAAGCAGCCAACTCGATCAATTGGTTTACATAGTGGGGAGACAATCGTTTGGATAGGAAGGATGGATTTGGCGAGAGCACCACTCCTGACCCTTCTACATGCCAGCGCAAGCGCGCCTGGCTCACTGACAAGGCATGGAGTTCACCGACCGTTTGCAGTCGCAATGGCAAGGAGGAATGCCGTCTTCATAGACAGCCGCGTCAGGTCTGCCTGACTCAGCGGCTCAAATGGGGTTAGACCTAAGGCCCTCAGGACTACTTGCAAGTCATATGATGGTGCCCTCAGGGGTCGTGGTGGCTGAATGAAGCCTCTGGCCTCCCTTCAGTAACTGCCTGACTAGGTAGTGGGACCCTACCGTCTGGTTATCCACCCTTGCATGTGCGGCCGATATCGCAGCCACATAAACGCGCAGGGTGGAAGTAGCTCTCCTGTTGCCCACACAGACTGCAGAAAGTGTAGTATCACTCTCAATGAGCAAGTCCCTTGGGCTTCGCCATGTGCCATGCACTACTGTGCAAACAACTTCCACCTGTTTGCATAGAGCCCTATAGCGGAGAGTGCCCCTGAACTTAAAACAGGTCTGGACCTCTGACTGGTCGCAATACGTCAACAGTGGGTCCTGGCTATCAGGAGCCACACGCCCAGCTGCAGGCGCCCCAATTTCGGGTGCCCTACATGTCGTATGCCCACCTGAGACAGAAGTTCCTGTCTCTCTGGAAGGCACCAAGGGACTCCTTTGAGGAGTTTTAGTAACGCTGGGAACCATGGCCTTCCTGGCCCATGTGGAGCCACCAAACGTAGGCTGTAACTGCAATGCTGGACCCCGTCCAGTGTTGCTAGTAAAAACAGAATTAGAGGAAATGCATAAAGCAGGCTGACTGGCCAAACATTAGCCAGAGCCTTCTGTCTTAGGGGACTGGTCCTCTCCACTCTAGCAGAACCAAGGGGGACAGTGGGTCTTCTCTTCGGAAGCAAAGAGATATGCCACTGCCCTGCCATACTTGTCCCAATAATGCCTACCACCTCCGGATGGAGTCCCCACTCCCCGGGGGGTGGCCCTTGGCGAGAGAGAAGGTCTATCGCTGTGTTCCAGACACCTGGAAAGCTTAGATAATGGTGGAGCACCTCCATAAGGAGCCCTTGCGTAACCCGCAGGCCCTGCTCCGATCTGGTGCCCACCTGGTGGTTGAAGCCTGAGTGCTAAGAACCCTGCAAGGAGTTCCAGCCTATAACGTGCTCCAGTCTCTGCTGGGCATCCCACTGGCCTACGACAGTCCTGCACTAATAGACTGCGTCCCAGTCGACAAGGCATCTGTCTCTACAACCTCACACCGGGAGATTCCTCCCTAAGGAGCGACCCTGCAATGGGATGCCCTCTCTCTCCAGGTTCTGAGGGCCCGAAGGCACTGCCCAGACACCCTGACCATCTTGCGTCTCCGCCACTTGGGGTCCAAGTGGAGACCATTTGCCCAGATCTGAAGAGAACTCACCTTGAGAAGGCCTAGTCGGACCCTCATGGATGCCGAGGTCAGCATACTTGTCAGTCAAAGGAAGAGGCTGTATTCCAGCAGCCTCCCCTGCATGAAGTGCTGGAGTAGCTGCCGAATGGTAGCTACGCGCTCTGGAGAAAGGCAGGCTCATATGGCCGCCGAGTCGAGCACCAGCCCCAAATAAATCACAACCCAACACATGGTGTAAGGTTGCCCTTTGTAAGATTGATCGTAAGGCCAAGCCTGTTCCCGACTGGCTAAGGAGCGTGGCTGTGTCCCTGACCGCCTGCTTCTGAGTTGGGCGAAATGATCAACCAGTAGTCTAGGTATGGCAGTACACCATACCGCTGAGCTGTAATGGCGATGCGGCCACACACTGTTTAAAATACGCAGAGCCAGGGACGGCCCAACGGAAGAACCCTGAAATGCACCTTGCCCAGAAATGCAAAGGGGAGGACCACCTGTGGCATTGGGCAGTAGGGACCTGAAAGTAACGTCCTTCAGGGCTATTGACACAACCCAGTCCGTCTGAGCGATAGACTGGAGGCCACCTGCAACACGCAGCATGTGGAAAGGAAGAACCGTGAGGCACCGATTCCGCCCTCTTAGTCCAGAATGGGACGAACCCGCCCCACTTCCTTGGTACCTGAAATTAGGCTGAGTAGAACCTACCGAGCATCGAGTAGCACCCCCAGGGACTCCGGGGGAGGGCGGAGGCTGGACGCCGACTTCCTGGCGCCTGAAATGCCGACCGTAGCGGGTGTTACGGCGCTGTTCAGAATGTGCTGAGAAGCACTGGCCCCTTGATTGCCCACCCGGACGTGGTTGAAGATATTGGCACGGGGTACCACAGAGGTTCCCGGCCTGGAATCAGGCAGAGGCGCACGTCGCAGCGTGCAACTACTGTCTAGCCTGGTCAACCTGAACACTTCGCACCGGGGCCTGAAGCGTGCGGCCTGGGATCACTGGAAGAGAATGGAGGGTCTGTCGACACACCTCCGACTGGGACGCACAGTTGGCATCAACCTGCCTAGCTCCCTAAGTCATAATGCAAAGTCCGCAGTGAAGCATCACTGAGGGTCCGAGCTGAGTGACCAGCACCTGACCCCTGTATGGTTTGCGACCAAGCCAGGCCTATGTGAGAAAGCAAATTCCCAAGACGTCCCACACGGGCAGCAATGTCGTAACTCCTAGTAAGGAGGTCGATGTAATCTGGCACTGGGGCCGAGGGCAGCGCACATCGGTTCTCAGAGCCTCGTCTGGGGAGACAACCAGGGATGCTATAGCAGGCTCAATCGGAGCTAACCAGTCCAAGCCCTAACTATCGGCATTGTGCATGGCTGCCAGAGCTCTGCTGTCACTAGTGTGATGGGAGAGCCCATAAATCTGGCCAGCATCTACGGAGCTCTGCGAAGTAAGGCTCAGAGGGAGGCCCAGAGAAAACGGAGTATTGAGGGCCCGCCAAAAAAGGCATTCACAGGTGCAGATGAAACCCGAGCTTCATCCACCCAATACTTGGCAAGTCACGGACGGACACTGACCCTCTAGCCGAGCTGCCCACCTGTATAACATTACAGGACGCAGCTGTGGACAGCATGTTATCCCCTGAGTAGGAAGGATGCACAGCCGCAAGGCTACTCACTGCCGCTGGTACCCTGAGCTGGTTGGAGGCTAGCAGGAGAGCTTCTACCTAGCAAGCCTCAGTGCCTGAGGCATGAAACTACGGTTCATGCATGGGTTATCTGACAGTGCTTCCCTCAGGTGCTCACCCCGAGACCTACAGGGCACTTGTCATGGCCATTCTCCACTGTAGGGAGGCCATGAAGGCGTCACAATTATGGTCGTTTAGCATGTCAGCAATTTAGCAGGCTAGGCTAAATGAATTAGTAGCCTACTCAACCGAGCTTCAGGTGCAAGCACCAGAGCAACGGAGCGACACCCTTAAAAGTAACAGTGACGGCGACCTTAGGAGGCCTAAGCTGCCCATTGTCGAGCCAATTAAAATATGCATCTGTTAAAGGTATGCAACCTGGCTTCAGGCGAGAGCAACCGAGCCACGGTGCGACACCGCTAGAATAATACAGTGGCGGTGTAAAACTATGCCGCCCACTTGCGAGCAAATACAGTAGCCTGCGCAGACACGACAACTGTGTGACAGCTAAAATAACACAGTGAAGGCGACCTTTGGAAACATAAGACGCTCACTGGCTAGCAACTAATGTATGCAACCGGGCTTTAGGCGAGAGCAACCGAGCCTCGGTGCGACACTGCTAGAATAATACAGTGGCGGTGTAAAACTATGCTGCCCACTGGCGAGCATAATAACAGCAGGCTTCGCACACAAGCGCAACGGTGTAACGTGGCGCAAATAAGCCGCTTACTGGCAAGTAAATAATGCCTGCAACCGGGCTTCAGGCAAGAGCAACCGAGCCACGGTGCGACACCGCTAGAATAATACAGTGGCGGTGTAAAACTATGCTGCCCACTGGCGAGCATAATTACAGCAGGCTTCGCACACAAGCGCAATGGTGTAACGTGGCGCAAATAAGCCGCTTACTGGCAAGTAAATAATGCCTGCAACTGGGCTTCAGGCAAGAGCAACCGAGCCACGGTGCGACACCGCTGGAATAATACAGTGGCGGTGTAAAACTATGCCGCCCACTGGCGGGCAAATACAGTAGCCTGTGCTGACACGACAACGGTGTGACAGACAAAATAACACAGTGACGGTGACCTTTGGAAACCCAAGACGCTCACTGGCTAGTAGCAACTAACGTATGCAACTGGGCTTCAGGCGAGAGCAACCGAGCCACGGTGCGACACCGCTAGAATAATACAGTGGCGGTGTAAAACTATGCCGCCCCCTGGCGAGCAAGTTACAGTAGGCTAGGCAATCGAGCTTTAGGCGAGAGCACACCCAAGCAACAATGCGACCTGTTGAGACAATTAAAATATGCATCCGATTAAGGTATGCAACCGGGCTTCAGGCGAGAGCAACCGAGCCACGGTGCGACACCGCTAGAATAATACAGTGGCGGTGTAACACTATGCCGCCCACTGGCGGGCAAATACAGTAGCCTGTGCTGACGCGACAACGGTGTGACAGCTAAAATAACACAGTGAAGGCGACCTTTGGAACCCCAAGACGCTCACTGGCTAGCAACTAACGTATGCAACCGGCTTCAGGCGAGAACAACCGAGCCACAGTGCGACACCGCTAGAATAATACAGCGTAAGACGAGATCGCACCCAAGCAACAATGCAACCCCCTAAATAACACAGTTCAATTGAATTCAGTTTATTTAAGAAGGGGACAGTGCAAATTAATAAAACACATGATCATACATGAGTTAAAAAGATAGAATTAGCCAAAATGCTATTCTCTATCTGTAATAGTCCCCTAGTGCAGTGGCTCTAGGTAACCCCAGCCGCCCACTGGAGAGCAAATCAACGAAGGCTAGGCAATCGAGCCTCAGGCGAGAGCACACCCAAGCAACAATGCGCCTTAAATAACACAGTGACAGCAACACTTGGATCCCAAGACATTCACTGGCGAGCAAATAAAGTAGCCTATGCAACCAGGCTAAGGCGTGAGCTACCGTGCAACGGTGCGACACGGCTATAATAATACAGCGGTGTGAAACTAAGCTGCCAACTGGCGACACACTACAGCAGCCTGCACACGTGCAACAGTGTGACACGGCTAAAATAACACGGTGAAGGCGATTTAGGAAACTAATTAGCCCACCGGCGAACAATACAGCAGCATACAGTGTATACAACAGCATAGTGTGTGGCACGGCTCACCCACTGGCAAGCAAATAAAGTAAGCTATGCAACGCAAGGCTTAAGTGAGAGCACACGACTGGTGCGACACAGCTCAAATACAACAGTGAAAGCGACTTCTGACCCGAAGCCGCCCACTTGACGAGCAAATTAAGTAGCCTATGCAACCGCTCAAGGCGAACCCAGCAGCCGAGCAAGAGTGCGACAATGCTTGAAAATACTGTGGCGGCGGCTTGGACCCCAAGCCGCTCGCTGTCGATTAAACCGAAGTAAGCAACCGGTCTAGGCGAACGTAGCACCCGAACAACAGTCAAAAATGCTAGAAAAACAATACATTCGAACATACAATTAGCAACTGGGCTTAGCGAAAAACACACAAGCAACGGTGAGAACAAAAGAATAACACGGCGACTGTGAAACCAGCCGCCGCCTGACAAGCTCAATTAAAGCAAGGTGGAAAGGTGATATTAGCTTCCGCGATAGCCGCCGGCTACGCGTAGCCTTCACACTTTACTCACCCCTGACCGGCCGCAGCCGAAGTCGAACAAATTGCAAGTCGCAGCCTTTGGAGGACGAAGTCAATCGAAGCACCAACCCTTAGGTTACAAAGCTACTTGCGACAAGCTAATGGTATACACACAACAATGTGTGTGACCTGCTAGTCCGCGAGAAGATAGAAGGAGCAGATCCTCGAGTGACTTCCGGAATATATACATATTCTCGGGTCACCCAGGTGTCACAGGTGACTATTTTGGTATAAGATCTCGACCTGCGCATGCGCGCGATGGAACATCCAGTGCTGAAAGCACCGCCTCTGGCGGTCAGTAGGAACGAAATAGAACCCTACTCCTCCTCTCCTAGTCTCATGCTTATAGTCTGACGCCTTTGGCCATAAGTGGTATTCTGGCCGACAACTCTGAAGTGAAACCAGTGATACAAGCATGGAATGAGGGTGTGGGGGCATTGGAGGGAGGCGGGATGGTATGATAGTGCTGTAATTCTCAATTGCAGGATCGGTAAGAGTCCCTTTAAAGCTGGGGTAGGGGAGGGACCAAAGAGAACAAGTGGAGCGGTTGAGGTATTTGGATTCAAATCTCTATCCAAACTGCTATTTTCTCCCCAAATCATATACCCCAGATACTTTTAGCTATACCGTTTTAAAACTGCATCTCCTTTCACTAACTGTTTGGACTAATCTGCTCTCTTGGTCTGTACTCCCAATCAATTCACTTAAAAAAACTGTCTTGTTTTTTTCACTCCGTCATCCTCCGTCACATGTGTTTGTCTGCTTTTGTTTTAGTTTTCTCCCCCAACAGTTTCTCTGGTATAGCCTGCTGACATCATCCTTTCATCTGTTCCCGAAAAGCATGAGAAGGTTTTTCTTTACCGTTCCCCCATTTGTGTTTGCTTCTTTTATCCATTAAACGTAGAGGGGGTCCCAAAGTAACCACAGTAAGAGGAGCATTAGTGGAATAGTGTGTGTGTGTGTGTGTGTGTGTGTGTGTGTGTGTGTGTAGGAGGTGGGGGGGGGGTCCTGGATTGCAGAAAGAAAAAAAATATAAATGCAGCCTCCCGGTGCACTTTCACAATGTAGAGGCGTTCTTGTAAATAAACTCATCATGACCTCGGAGTCCTCGAACATGGCAACAGCTACTTTCACACACACACACACACACACTCACACACACACACTCACACACACACACACACACACACACACACACACACACACACACACACACACACACACACACGCACCTCTACTCACTTTTGATACAAGCTAACAATCAAATCGAGTTAGCATTCTGCCCACACATCTCTATCCCATGCCAGCTCATGCCAGCCAGCCAGCCAGACACACAAACAAACATATAATGGCCAGACTACATGTTCTTAATGGAGGTGCAGACAAACACAGGAATGTCAGGGAGAGAGGATGGTGCGAAAGCGTACGTCTGCCCGCATCAGCAGGCCCACAAAAGAGATTGGCCAGGAAGGCGTAAACTGGCGCTGCAGGAGTAAAACAGTTAAATAGGGCCTTGTCTTCTTCTTCTTGGCCTTCTTTGTTTGACTCTCTCAAAGTCTGAAAGAGAAAATGCTGGAACACCAACAAGCATTTGACACTAACCCAAAGCTTTAACATTTTCTTACATTACATTTTACATTGTACGGGTATTTAGCAAGCAACGGTAAAATGGAACTATTTTTGTCGGATGTTCTCCTATAGACAGCATTAGGCGAGTTCTATCAATGTAACCATTTCTTAAAGACTTTTCACCCTTAAGCTATATCAACTGTTTATCCGCAACATATTGATTTAGCTTACTTCCATTACTTTTAGCTAACTATTTTAGCCAATTAATCATTAATGTTACTTTTTTGTATGCACTATTTGTAGCTTTTTCACAATGTATTAAATATCACTTATCCTTTAGCTAACTGTTCGGACTAATCTGCCGTCTTAGCAACTAGCCTTCCTGTACTCTCTCAATCACAACATAGTTAAGGTGTTAAAGATAACATTACAGCTAATGTGGCTTCTCTCATCATTTGTATATCTTCACATTTCTTTAAGCTACTCTACAATCTCTCCACACACTCCCTATAATCCAGTATCACTAAAGGGCCAGACCTAATACCCCTTAAAACTTAAACTATCCAAATTGTTTAATGGACTGCTGAAATTGAATAAAATGTACAGAATGCATGCTCTACTCACTTAGTCATATAACTCTGATATTAGCCAATATACATCTGTTTTTTTAAAGAGCACAGGCGTGTTATTTTAGAGCGATGTCCTTTGTGTTTCCTCCCAATAAAAGGCAGAAAACCTCTTACTTTGACCTCATTAATAGTTCCCTATATCGATGTAGTGTTGAAGGTGCCCCAGCTGTCTCCTTCACCAGAAGAGTAAACAAGCTGAGAGCTCTCTGCAGCCAGCCGCCGACACACACACACACACAGATCAGCGTAACTCTCCCCGCCGCTAATTGACCATCGGCCAAAGGACAAACCTCAGCCCTTCTGCTGCCTGTGTCCCTCCCCCGCTCCCTCTCATCCTCTCCTGGAGCATGTCTCTCTCTCTCTCTCTCTTTCTCTCTCCACTGCTTCCTTTCTCCTCTCTCTGGCATGTCACAGGTCTTTCATCTGCCTTCTCTGAGTCTGTCAGTCCAGAGTTCCATTCGTATCTTTCCCTCCCTTCGTTTTTCTCTCGCTTTCTTTCATCGCAACTTTTCTCCTCTCCTCTCCTCTCCTCTCCTCTCCTCTCCTCTCCTCTCCTCTCCTCTCCTCTCCTCTCCTCTCCTCTCCTCTACCATGCATAATGAGCTGGGCCAAGCTGCCGTGGGTCTGGTCCAGGTCTGGCTCACAGGCTCAACCCAACAGGCTGGTCTTAAGGGTGTATGTGGGGTTAGTGGGCACAGTCAGACGGTGAAAAGACAAACAAGTGTCTCTAGGATCAAAACCAAAGACTGTGATCACCAAAATAATATCCCAAACTGCTGTCTGCATTACATCTGCTATCTTGAGGACGTTCACACTGAAACATATGGCAAAATGCTGTGCACTGCTGGTACCTGAAAGATGCACTAAAAACGGTCAAAAAGTTGAGTGTGTAAACATGGACACTTGTCATCAACAGTGGTGGTCATCTTGCCTACGTAGCTGAAGCTGCAGGACCACCAATACATTAGTAGATACATACATACACAAACATGTACTGATGCTCTGTACAAATGGAAGTAAAGAATGCTGTACATGCGTGGTTCCACTTGTGAAAAACACATATTTATAACTTCATGTCTACAAACGTCACATTCATTTGAATAGAAAACAGTTAAAGTTAAATATATACAGCTGAATTCAAATTTAAAACGTAGTCCTGTGGGGAACATAGGGCATGGCACCTGACAGGATTTACAGATGATTAGCTCAGCCCAGCCAGCTTTAGCATGGAAGACAATGAGTCACAAAAAGCAAAAAAAAAGTCAAATTGCTTGCTGCTTAGGCTACCATAGTTTTGCTCATGCAACATTTCTTCCAAAGCCAAGCGGCCTTCACTTAGCTTACAACTTTCTTTTGTGGAGGTTTCATGTTGTGTCAGGGGGACAATCATAAACTCTGTGAGATCTGCTTCTGATGCTAAGCCTGGAAATCCAGACCTGCCGTTGGCACATTTAGATTTGCTCAGCCTGTTGGTCTGGACACGATCCATTGGAGCTAATTAACTATATGTCGGAAGATTCAGAGCTACCAATGAAATTGTTCTATCTGATATGGGCGGGCATAACCGGATGACGATAGGGCTGTGCATGCGCCGTCGAAGCCGTGATAGTAAACAACAATGATGGATGCTGACACGTTGTTTGAGTTTGAAACGGCTTATACCGAATACTGTGTCCCAGTAGACTTTGTGTGACTCGTGTCTCGTGTCATGTTAAAGGAGTTCAGTCTGGTGCTATCTCTCTCCATTCACAAGTGCTCACCCCTGACTGAAGACAAGTCACTTTCAAATCCACTCTATGGGTGAGACCATAGTGAGGAGACAGGGAAACGTGTGCTTTGCTCTCTGGGGTGTGCAAGTGTGAAGGTACAGAAACCAAAAAGGTTAGGCATTGCAACAACGCTGTATCACATTTTCTCTTCCATAAAATTCTATACAACTGTGATTTATTGTATCTGAATTGAGTGCAGCCATTGTAATATATAAGAAGAGCATTTAAGAGAGCCCTTTAGACAGAGAAGACAAGCTGTACAAGGACATGAATAATAGCCTATAGCCTCTATACTGTACATGCGTTCAATCAGTCTGAAGAAATGTAACGGCCAAAGGGAGAACATGAGCTCGTCAGGCAGTGACAGGTGGGTTATTTAAGTTGTCGGAACAGACAGGGAGGACTTTCCGAGCGTGAATTTCTTCCAATGGTCTCCAGAAGGCAGGCGGTTAATCCATATAGTCTACATACTGTATATATGTGATATGGGTTCCATTCATTTATTTGTCATTAAAATTTTGGAATAGTTTTTTTTTTTGTCAAGTAGTGCAATTCACAGTGGGATGTGTAAAAGTAGACCGATTGCCACGTGGGAGCTCTGCAGTTTTTGGATCCAGCCTAGGTGACATTTTGTTCGGCTATACTAATTGGCCATGAAGGGGCATGCCAAGGCACCATTGGGGGCAACGTGTTTACTCTTATTTTTTTAAATGAGCCTATACATTAATGCATGGGGACATTCTCTTAATACTTTGATATACCCAATTCCCCAGCATATTTGCCTGATCGGTTTCCCCTATTTTTACTTTCTTTAAATTTTTTATTTATCATTATAGTTTCTTTTTTTTAAGCTTATTTTTTGGGCCTTTTTCTTGCTTTATTAGACAACATAGACTCTTAAAGATTATTTTTTGGCATTTTCAAGCTTTATTGGATAGTACAGAGTTGAAATGGGGAGACAGAGAGAGAGAGAGAGAGAGAGGGGGGATGACCTGCAGTAAAGGTCCACGGGTCGGATTTGAACCTGCGACCACTGCAACAAAGGCCGGAGCCAATATGGTACGCGCTCTATCCACTACACCACCGGAGCGCCCCATTTATCATTATAGTTAATCATATTTAGTTTTTTATTAACTTATTTACAGTAACCTAACGTGAAGTTCATATCATCTCAAACAAGTGATTAAAAGTGTTCTCCTCTTTGCTGCATGCGTTTCTCTGTTCAGGGTGTCAAAAGCACAGTTCCCCTTGTTAGACTATACCACCAACTCTAAACCTTTTTTTCCATTCCTTCCACCTTTGTTATCTCACTCTCTCTCTCTTTCCCTCTCCCTCTCTCCCTCTCCCTCTCTCACTCTCTCTTTCACTCTCTGTCTCTCTCTCTCTCTCAATTACCTCTCCTGCCTTTCTCATTTCCCTTCGTTCTTATTTTTTCCAACTCATTTGCAACCCCTCAGTCGAGCCTTGGCCCTGCGGTGCCTCCCTCTGATCTCCCTCTCTTCCGTCATGTCCACGACGCTCCTTCTCTCTCTACACCTCTCTCTCTCTCCCTCCATCCGTCTCTGCCTTTCCATCCATTTCTCTCCCCTGTCCCCCCCCCACACCTTCTCCCAGCAGAGTTCTTTGGATGGGGGTTCATTCTCCAGTGGCTAATTTGACTGTTCTACTTGCCAACCTAGCAGCGGGAGTTACGGTGTGAGTGTGTGTGTGTATGTGTGTGTGTGCGTGCGTGCTTGCGCTTCTCCCCTGCCAGTTGCTGTTATAAAACACTAGTTGTTGCCTCTACACACCTACATTGCCAGTAAATATGCATAAACACACACGCACATACACACACACATACACACCCACCCACACACACACACACACACACACATACACACACACACGCACAAAATCACAGCATTAATGTGGGCCATCATGTTCTCATTCATGCATTTGGCTGTTTACATAGATGTTCACAGTAGGCCCTTCCTCCATCAACACCCACTTGAACTGGAATGATACTCAAAGCGATGGTGCGTTCTGTGTGCATATGGTGTATGTGTAATTTATATCAGTAATGGCTGAAAATGATGAGCCGAGGTTTAAACTGCGTGTACGTCTCTTCCTCCAGTGGCTCTCGACATGACAGACAGGCAGAGAGGCGTGAAGGTAAAGCCGAGCACCGATTGGTTCCAGCCATCCACAGTCTAATCAGCACGTCGGGCGCGAGGCCCTTAAGTGGTTGTGAAAAGAGGGGACAAATGCATATGTATCTCCCGACACAAATCGCATGCAAATGCAGAGTTAAGTACAGAAAAAGGCCACGCACAAATGCATATGTATGAACCGACGCTGACAGATATCATGGAGTTCTAATGGGACCGCTTTGAACCCAGAGCAGCAGAGCACATGATGTGCTAAGCGACTGATGTGCTAAGCACATATCCGCAGAGTCACACGCGTACAGAAAACACACAAGGCTCACACACCAGCCCTGATACCTTACCTGTCAGAGGCAGGTGTGCTCTCCAAGGACCCAATCAGTTTTAATTAACCCCTTGTGGTGGAGCGTGGATGGGGGAGGGGTGAGAGAGAGAGACCTGGAGGAGGAGGAGAGTAGAGAACGAGGAACCGGAGTGAAGAGAAATTTCTGCTTGTCATTGCTTGAGACCATTGTGAGAGATGGGGATTCAACAGACAAAAGGCCAAAAAAAATACCACCTCTCCTTGAAATAAATGTTTTTATTTGGGCATTTTCACCTAATTGGAGAGTTGTAAAGCTATGAGGCAGACAGGAAACATGGGGAGAATGACATGCAAGAAAGGTCATCCGCCAGAATCTAAACGGCGACATTGAGATTTAGTGGCATGTGCAGTAAACCACTCAGCCACCAAGACACTCCTCGAAAAACTTAATAGTCAAGGATTAATTTATTTAATAAATATAACACAATTTTGATCTGAAGATGAGTTATATATTAACATTATTTTCAATCACCATCCTTGAGCAAAGTGAGAGAAAGATCAGATTCAGACAATTAAAGATGATAGACTGATACATTGACATGTTAATTCCAGTATCATACTTAAACCACCAACATTCTTCTGGGATTTCACCTCATAATTACCCAAAGAAAACAGTGTTCGCGTATTACAATTAAACCCACCTCTGGCTCTGGACCAAATTTTCGTTCGGTACGAAAATCATACCTTCTGCTATACTCGTGCACGTCCAAAATCCAATTGTATCCAGATATTTTAAGTGTTCTTGGCCTGTTTTATCTTGCCCTCCTACTTACTTTCATTAGATAATACACATTTTCCCAGTGCGATTGATTCTCCATCTAGCTTAACCACACATGAATGATCATGACCCAGGCTGTCAAGAAAACATTGGTCACATCAATTTGACATATTCCTGCATCTTCCCTGATGAATGAATGGAACACAAAGGCATGGGGGGAGCCTGACACTGACATATTTACAGTGTTTGTGTTGTGTCTTTCTTCACACACCTCAGACACACGCACACCCTCACCAATGCATTGACCTGGCATTCATAATTGAAGGGTTTGGGTGTTTAGTTCAACTATCGCACGGTTGGATAGGGTGTCGCAGGGCCGTCATCCTTATGTAATCAGAGGTGATTTCCTGAGAAGGCCAGGCTGAGGTCATGACCAGTAAACAGACATGGGTGAGTCACGTGTCGGGGAGACGGACATTTTAGTTTTTGTTTTGTCAAGTCATTGTATTGTCAACCTCTACCAGCTTATGTGAGACATATAATAGCATGCTTTCTGTAATGAAATCAGTCCACTGCACAGACAGAGGCAGTCAGAGGACAAGGTTGGGGTAATCTTAAGGAAAAGCTGGGTTTTCAAATGTTCTTATGTGCATGTATCCTGTACGTGTCCTTTGTGTATATGTGTGTGTGTGTGTGTGTGTGTGTGTGTGTGTGTGTGTGTATGTTTTGCCCGAGAAGAACCCCCCCGCATGCGTCTGTAAAGTGTGTGTGTGTATACTGTGCACAGCTCTCCCCCGGTGAGCCAAATGCTCCACTGCTTCACAAAGCAAATCGCAGCTAATCAAATAAGAGCCCTCAGCAGCGCCGAGAAGAATGGAAGAACAGTGTGTGTGTGTGTGTGTGTGTGTGTGTGTGTGTGTGTGTGTGTGTGTGTGTGTGTGTGTGTGTGTGTGTCTGGAGGAGGGGGTGGTTGAAGGCAGTCTAATGGCTTCAAGAGGTCCAGGATAGTAGGCGGGGGTGGATGGAGACACACACACACACGCACACACACACACACACACACACACACACACACACACACACACACACGTATACTTGGACAACCTTGCATTGCTGTCAAAAGACCTGCAAGTATGGATGGATGCACATGCATGTATTACAGATAGACATAGAGCAGATACATAAATGAGGCAGTCAAGTGCAAAAACATACGCAGCAACTGACTCTTTTAGCTCTGGTGCTTCGGTTTTCAGAAAATCTTATTGACTCTTTCAGTCATTCGTGAGGAGAAAAATGATGTTTGGTCGTGAAATATTAAAGGTCTTTTCACTGAATCCAAGGTCTAACTGATGCCTGACTGAGTATAGCATCTTGATTTTTTATCAGTATAATACAGTCTATGCACGTTTGTGGTTACAACATGGACAATTCATCTATCTTAGTTATTCCCAAACTGGGGCACTGGAACCCCCTGGCCTGGGGATACTTCTAAAACATTGTGGAGATTGTGGCATATCATCCTTACAAGAAGGTCTTGGACAACAGGTAGCAAATTACTAATGTCAGATTGGTACGAGTAATACACACACATGCTTTATTAACTCTACAAGTTAAAACAAAAGAAACAATTGTGTGGGTGTATATACTGTATATACTCTATGTTGAAACATCCATACAGATTCATAATTGGTGTCATACTTTACCAAACATAGCCTACTTTAGCAATAACACTTTAAGATGGCATTAAAACCAGTTGGCAAACAAAAATACTTTGAATATTAATGTAAAAGTAAATAAAAAATAGTTGACATAGTAAACTTAATGTTGTGAAGGGCTACTTTATACTTTAAAAAAAGTAACTACGTAGTCCAAGAGAGCAGGATCTTGGACGCTGAGCTGCCTCAGAAAAAAAAAAAGTTGCACATAGTAACTTTAACGTGCTGAGATTCTTTGTGAGCATGAATTGTGGAGATCAGCAGTGGTCTAACCGGGAGGCTGCTGGCAGAGAGTCAGGCAGTGCTAGCGGGCCAGATTTCAGGAGCTGGGTCCAGACTTGTTTTCTGTCCCCCGCTCTTTTTGGCACAGACATGGACGCTGTGTGAGTGGCAGAGCTCCAGTCCTGGCCCCCCATCTCTACGCTGTTGTTGGTGCTCACCCTCCTGACATGCTGCCCTCTGGCTAGCCCTCTGTGTGTGGGCATGAGTGTGTGTGAGAGCGTTTGACCATGCGAGGGATTCCTGCAGTTGTATCTGTGTGCCTAAAGTAATCTGTCACTGGCTCGAGTCTGTGTGCGTATTTGTCTCGATGCTATGTGTGTTTTGTGTGTGTGTGTGTGTGTGTGTGTGTGTGTGTGGCAGCTGTGAGCCATCGCCCTGTCTGCCTGTGGGCCAATCAGCCGCTCCCTGCGACCACAGTGACCGAAGGCACAGGGCAAGAATGTCTTTCAGAGGCCGAGCGGTGGATGCCAGGATGCACACACACACACACACACACACACACACACACACACACAAACACACATGCAAGCTAAAAGAACACACATAACATTGACACACAGAGGTTGATTTATTATGTAGCCATACAATTTTATTATTAATATTAGTTTGTTTATATTTATACAGGTCTCGTATTTTCTTTATTTCATAAGATTCCTTTTATTGAAGGTTGGGTGGGGGCAAAATAAATGGGATATCGTATACAGCACAAAACAGGAACATTAGCAAAGGCCTACTGTATGTGACATGACATCCAGCACCTTTTCCAATTGTATTCAGTTTGCAACACCAATATAAAGCATTGGTACACAGGAATTGGCCAACGTTCACAGTCAACTGATCCCTACGACTGAGAGAATAATGCCATCGGAGAGGATGTGCAGCCCACTCTGCAGTGGACACACGGCTGGCACTGGCAGTCATTAAAAGTCTACTCTGTGGAGTACAAGAGAAAATGTAAAGGTCAATGTCCACATGGGAAAGGCACTTTGAGTACTTGGGAGCATAACAGACTGGGTAATGGAAATGGTTCATGATGTAGCTTGGCTGCACTGCACCCCGCACAGAAAGGCTATACCCCTGAACGCATGCTACACCATGTCCATGTTACAGTGGAAAACCGGCACATCAAAAAATGTTGACTCTCTGACCTTAAATAACCCTTTATTACGTGTCCATAATTTCAATCTGTGTGTTGGCACTCATTTGCATACCCGCATTTGTCTGCACTACATGATCCTGATAAAAAATTAGCACATCAAACCTCAAAGAGAAATCTAGAGAGGTATCTGTGTGGGTTCATGTGGCGTTGGCCATTTGCGAAAATGCAGTCTTCATTTGTCATCAGCACATTGAGAAGAATAAAGGCTCTTCTAGGACAAAAACTCCACCAATGAGGTTTTTGTGGGTTGGATAATGCTGGGAAACGCTCGGTTCTTAAAGTAATGATCCGCGGTTCTTATTGTATGTAAACATGGCCATGTGCACATTTTGACCAATTTGGCAAGGAGGTGAAATGAAAGAACCCCCCCAGGCCCCCCCCCCCACACACACACCACTACGGCTCTGTCCCTTTATTCTAATTTACCATCCGCAATTCCTTTCAAATTGAGAACCTCATTACCATTTCATACATATACAACAGGCTGTTGGAAAGAGTGTTTAGGTGCATATCCTGCCCAAGCCCCTCCTCTAGTGTGGAGCCATTCTGGAGAGACATTAATGGATAGTTGGACAACTGCATATCAACCCAGCCCCCCCCCCTCCTTATCAATATGTGATGAAGGCTTGGAAACTAGAGACATTCGACAATTTCTCGCTAGTTCATAAGAGGTGAAGGTAACCCCTGTTGAAGGTCCTCGCCTAATACATGTGCGATACCCAGCTTTCATTATTGCACCGGTGCAAGATGAGGAAATTACATTTATCAGCCGGACCTAACACTTATTTGTACATGTAATCACTCACGCTCAGGGGGTTCCTCGGGGGGGCTATAAAAAAGGCTTAGAGCGTTTTCACCGAGGCCACTTTCTGCTTTGTGCCACAATGAAAGATCTAATTAGTGAGGGACCCCCATCATGTGTCTTCTATTAGCTTTTGCCCGTGAAGAATGGCTCGGTGTCTATCCCCAATAAATGTGGAGTTGAACCCTCAGTCTATGTCACGCTGGGAGGGGCGCTTCTTTAGCAAAGCTGCTTGACCCTGTGTATGCATGACTCTAATCAGGAGCCATCCAGAGGGTGCCATGGTGGCAATAAAACACCCAATACACCCTCTTCTTGTCTACTGATTCTTCCTCTGCCCTCCTCAGAGTAGCCCTCCCAAACCCAACACACAAACATGATACAGAGCCCCCCAGAGTGGCAGCAAAGGGGAGGGTTATAATAAAGCATTGTAAGCCAGGCTAGCCTACAGTGACAGCCCAGCTTTGAGCAGGTCCGCGTGCTGGGCAGTCCCAGCCTCTCATCCGCACCGCATTGAATAGAACCACAGGCCTCTGGCTCCACAGAGATAGTGTTATCTGGGCCGCCACGGGGCTCCCACCGCAGCCGTGTACACACACGCTCAGCGGGCAGCGCACACATCAGCCAGAGTGCAGACAAAAGAAACCTGTGGACCAACACAAACATTATGGGCATATAATGTAACCGCACACAATCACATGTGCAGACGCTCACACAGACAAACAGAGACAAATGTGAAAGTTCACACACACACACACACACACACATACACACACACACACACACACACATGCACGCACACACACACACACACACACACACACACACACACACACACACACACACACACACACACACACACACACGGGCATGGCTACAGCCCTTCAACTTGAGCGGGGCAGTGACACCGATGTTTCTTTTTCAACTTTCCTCATATTTCCTGCTCAAATAGAGTTGACCTCTAGGCCTGTTGAAGTGGTGTAAAACGACTAGTGGCTGACCCAGGATCAGCCTCTCTCCTGAGTTTCTCCATGCGGGGTGGTCAGTGGCCACACGCCTCAGGCCTCAGATCTGGCTGCAGCGCACCATGCTGTTTTTAGGAATCTGAGTTATTCCACCCGTTTCCTGGAGATCTCCACACATGACCTGTCGCCGCCGGGAGCCACAGGCCATAGGGACGGGGATAAGCCGCATTTCTCACCTTTTTCCCCCCCTCGACAATTTCAATTAAAAACAGATTTGAGATGGAAAAGCACATTTTCATACAGGGCATGCAAGGAAAAAAAAGTCTGAGAAAATATGCAGTGAGTGGTCAGGCTTAGACTGCAAGGCTATAGTCTTTTTCTGGCCCACAGAATGCTCTGATAGCATTGTAATAATTTGGAGTTTGACAAAGTGGGGGTTGTTTGACCTGTCATTTAATTGATTTGATGCGGACCCATACAATCAAAACTTTCGATCATCGGCAAAGCACGTCTGGCCTGCCCTGGTCCCCAAGTTATCCTTTTAAACTTATGCCCCTCTCTTAAATGTTAAATGATCAATTTATTCATAATAATAAAATAACAAGACAGACAATTTGTCCAATTGCTATTAAGCAAATCATACCAATTTGCTATTCATCAAATCTTACCATTCTACACATCAAAGTAAGATGCTGAAAATGCTCTATTCTAATTGCTTAACCATTTTTATCATGTTAAAAGTATGTTAGCATGCTGATTTTTAGCATTTAGCCAGAGCACCACTCCACCAATTTAGCCTACGCCATTTCAGCGACGTTAGGTCGTCTGTAGATTGTTAGCCTTGTTACTTTTATATATGAATGCTATGAGTGCTAATTAGCAATTGCGAGCATCCCAGCACACTTATAATTGGTCGGTATGTTTTTATTCTTATTTATGTGTGTGTTGTCTATTTCTTGTATTGTATGTTTTTAAATGGACCTTGAGTCTAATAATAAAAGATGATGACTTAACTTAAATGTTGAACATTCCACTGGCTCGGTATATTATTGTGAGCATGTTAGCACTGATGTTAGCATTAAGCTCAAAGCCCCACTGTAACTATTAAGAATAACCTCGCGGTGCTGCTGGCATGGCTCTGGACTCTTTTTCTTGTTTGTGAAGCCCGTTGTGGCAAATGATTGTAAAGTAAGAAACACTCCTTCATTTTTTTTCTGTTCATCTCATCGCATTTCAACCTTTATTTTTTCTAAATGTCACCGCCTTCACTAGGGTCAAAAACCACCTTCCCGTCGAAGACTCATCTAGGTTCTTTATATAGGTCCATGGTGCAAGCATCTTCATGAAAACTATGGGTATTGTCGTCTTAAAAAATTATCAAACAAATATCAAATTTCATGCTTAAGGTAGAACTAGCTCGTCTAATCATGTAGGCTATCAGTTTACATACGTCTATCTTGTGCAGCTGGTTATGCTGTATCTATAGGCCTGCGCTACACCTGTATTTTTCAAATACCAAGCAAGTCCAGACCTGTCTGTTCTGATTTACAATAAACGTCTTGATTACACGCGAGCACACACACACACACACACACACGCATGCACGCGCACGCACTCGCGCACACACACACACACACACACACACACACACACACACACACACACACACACACACACACACACACACACACACAGAGCTCTGATTCAAACAATAATCTTGACCAAATTAAATACTGCATGTCATCAAGCATGGATGTGTGTTGTTTTTTTTATACCTCCAATATTCCAGAAGAACAAGTGAATGAGCCAAGTTTTTTTTTTGTTCTTTCTTTAATTGACACCATTTATTGCATCAAGGGATGATTGCATTTTTGAACAGCTAAAAAAAAGTACAAATGAATATAACATGGTAAGGTTAAAGAGTTTGTATCAAACTTGATCAACGTGACACAATAAGAAAAATTTGTTTCATTTTTACGAGTTGAAATTAAATGCGCCTTCTCATCATTCTTCCCCTCCAAACCCCATTTAGAAAAAATCCAATTTGTTGAAATGAACCATACATATATATATAAAAAAAATACATTTACCAAAGTAATAATTAAGGACAAAAGGAAATCCATCACCCAGTGACAGAGAACAGAACTCACTTTTTTTTCTCTTATTAATCAACACAGAAAACACCAATGAACTGCATATTCCTTATCAACAGATTTGGCAAAACATAATCAACAAATGCCCACTTTTGTATATATATATTAGTAACGAAAAAAAAAGTAATTTTTAAGCGAAGAAAAAAAATAGCTCTTGCCCAGTCGACTTATTGCAGTGTTGAGATCGTCATTGTTGAAAAAAAAATGACATGGAAAATGACAGGACAGCATATGCATCAACTTTCATTATGGTCAGTTAACTTTAGAACAAAAAATGTAAAACGATTAAAAATAGTCAAATTAAACCTGAAAAAACTAAAAAACTAATAAAAAAAGCTGTCCGTGCTTTCCCCTAAATCGGCTGCCTATCAAAGTGCATAATGTTCCATTTTTCGTGACCAACAACTTCAGCTCTGCTCCTCCTCCCCACCTACTATGCTTTGCAATGCACAGCTGTAGACGAAAGGCAAATGCTCCTGCCTAGGCTTCATGCTATAAACGTTAGTGTATACTGTATATATTAAGTTGACTATATACTGTAGCAAAGTCATACAGTAAGTGACTAAATCTCAAACTATTGAATTGATAGTGACGACTTTCATCATCTTGTGACGCAGACAGAAATGGCTGACATCGCTGCATTTTAGTCAAAAGGAGGAAAAACAAAAGATGTAATGCTAATGTAGCAAAATAGAATCCTGCATGTGGTATCAGTCCCTCAGTAGTGACAGTGCTTGCTTATGGAGAGAGTGCTTTGAAGGATTGTGGTTGGATTTCTCTTCGCTTTTCCCCCCCTCCTGCCTTTGTCATCATTTCATCAAATAAAAAAAGAGCAGAAGAATTTCTGCCATCCAGCGCTTGTTTGAACACATTGTCTTATTACGCTGATATGCTGTTACATAGTTCCAGAACACCCAGCTTAAAAGAATAAGCAATTGTCCTTGTTTCCCTTCATGTTTCTCCCCTTTCGTTCAACAGAGTGGCAAAATGCCTTGCACTTCAATTTGGTTCGTAAAAAGTTTCTCTGTTGTGTTTGTCGATTCATTCTGCCCAATGCGTCGATGTAGCGTCACATGAAGCCACATGTTCAGTAATGGGAGTCTATTACCTGATCGTGAGGCTCGACAAACTTAACAGTCAGATCAATGCCTTGGTTTTTTAAGGGAATCTATGTCCGCTGGCCGGGTTCACAGTTCCAGTTCAAAGACAATCTTCACTTTTGTGTTTATATAGTAAATGTTGCAAAAAATAAATTTGCAGAATGATTGGAGGGAATGCAGAAAAAAAGCCTTGACTGTAAGCTTGAACTGTCACCAGCTTTTATCCCTTTTTCAGTGTCACATAGGTTGGGACTAGCTATCAGAGATGTTCAGGAGTCAATTAGGTTTGGGGGGGGGGGGGTCAAAGGTCACAGATAGGCCTCCACTCGTTCCCATGGCTGCATCTCGGCGAAGAAGCCCTCACACAGGCCGAAGCCCTGATCCAGGCTCAGGGGAATGACCTGCTCCTCCTCCTTGATCTCCTCCCAGGGCTGCAGCAGCATCACCGCCTCCTCCTCGGGCTGATCCGGGAACAGCGCGGAGGGCTCGTCGAACTGCTGCAAATGGTGGTGGTGGTGTTGGTGGCTTTGGAGCAGCTGATCCTGGTCCAGCTGCTGTTGTTGTTGTTGATGCTGCACTTGGAGCTCCCCCATGTTAACCTGTGTGCAGTCCATGGAGGCGGCTACTCCCATCTCCATGTAGCCGTACTGTTGTTGATGGTGGCCTAAGTGCTGGCTCTGACCCACCACGTCCCACCTTCCCGGCGCCCCCCCTCCTCCTAGATGCGGCCTCCCCTGCATGGAGGACACCTCCATCTCACAGCCCAGCGCACTGAGAGCCGTGTTGATGTCCAGGTCCTCGAAGGTGCTACAGTTCCCCGCGAGGACGTCGTCGAACACGGACGCCAGGTCAAAGTCCCCCCTCAAGATGTCCGCTCTGTGGGCCTCCGTGCCCAACAGAGGGGACTCGGTAGACCTCGGTAGGGCCTTGCTGTTGTGGTTCTTGGAGGGCAGGTGCTTCCGTTTGCCGCCACTCACTTGGTACGGGAAGCCATTTTGGGTGCTGTGATAACCCTGGAGGAGTTTGCTCTGTCTGTGGGGGCCACTGCTGCCGTTGCCGTTGCTGCTGTAGTGGTTGGCAGACATCCTCCTGCGCTTGAAGATGCCGTTGACGAACATGTCGGCGTACTGCGGATCAATCTGCCAGAAGCCTCCCTTGCCCGGCTCGTCTTTCTGTCGGGGGACCTTCTTGAAGCACTTGTTGAGGGACAGGTTGTGACGAATGGAGTTCTGCGACAAAGATACACACACACACACACAGGGAAAAAAAGAGGGGGGATAATTAGCACGATCCCTTTTGGCTTTGAACATTTTGAGTTAGTCATGCAAAAAAAAAATATATGCCAGTTTGTCTTTGTGAGGGAGACAAGAAGAGAGAGATAAAGTGTGTGTGTGTGTGTGTGTGTGTGTGTGTGTGTGTGTGTGTGTGTGTGTGTGTGTGTGTGTGTGTGTGTGTGTGTGTGTGTGTGTGTGTGTGTGTGTGTTTGTGTGTTTGTGTGTGTGTGTGTGTGTGTGGTTGGGGTGTACTGTTGTTGTTTGTATGGGAAAGCAAATGTACCTAATGAGGCTTTCTAGTAATAGGCAGCTTGGAGCATTTCAAACATGATCAGCTGTGCTTAGCTGCCATCTCTCTCAGGAGCCCTCATTAACACACGCACACGCAGGCATACAACACACACACACACACACACACACACATGCACGCACGCACACACGCACACACACACGAGAATGCTTTCTTCACCAATCCCCTCAGACAAAAAAAAAACCTGTATGAGCACTCTCTTGGAAGATGGAAATTTCTTAAAGACAAATGCATTGAAAAACCCTTATCATGGAAATCATCAAAGGCTGAAACTAGACTCTAGCCCATTGCACTGGCACTACAATCTGAAGTTTTCTGTCTGCCCTGTCAGAGATAATAGAAAGGTCCTGTCTTGTCTGATGTCCTATAATATCTGGTGCTGACACTATGGGATGATCAGCCTTCTCTCCCTCACCATTTAT
Organism: Hyperoplus immaculatus; assembly: GCA_949357725.1. Taxonomy (NCBI): domain Eukaryota; kingdom Metazoa; phylum Chordata; class Actinopteri; order Uranoscopiformes; family Ammodytidae; genus Hyperoplus; species Hyperoplus immaculatus. Next base: position 6,501,331 of record OX442366.1, read on the forward strand.
CTAACTCATCAATAATATAGAAGGAGAGTGTATTCTGGGTGTCTCGGTTACCTGCCAGCTGGGCTCCGCGTGTCTGTAGTAGCAGAAATTCTCCGTGATCCAGTTGTAGATGGTGGAGAGAGTCACTTTTGGCTGCTTGCTGGCCTGCATGGCCATGCAGATGAGGGACGCGTAGGAATAGGGTGGCTTGACCTTAGGGTTGGCCTTGTAGTCGACCTCCACGGGCGGGCTGGCCTGGATGGGGATCTGCGGGTAGCCGGATCCGTTCACCGGGTGCGCGTAAGTGGTGAACCTCGGGGCGGCGGTGGTGGAGTCACTGCCGGAGGTGACGGGGCTGCCCAGGTACAGAGGCATGCCGGTGGCCGCGGTGTCTCCGGCGGGAGGGCTGGACGGAGAGTCGGTGCCGCATCTAGGGAAGCCTAAGCGCTTGAGATACAGGTGGTGTTGGTGCTGTTGTTGAGAGGAGGGACAGCCCAGCCCGGTTCCGATGCTGTTGTTGTTGGGTCGCTCTGAGTCCGCGCTCCCGATGGAGAAATTCTGGAGCCAGTGGAGGCTGGTGAGGCTGTCGTCCATGGGGAGAGAGTCGGACCCGGTGACCTGCTCCTCCGGGAAAACCTGTAGCCGATTCTCCTTAAACTTGTGGGCAATGTCGGGGCTCGTCGTGAGGACAGGCATTCTATGGGGTTTTTCTTTTTTTTTATGTGCGCGCAGTAAAGGGCTGAAAATGGCTAAAAAAAGATCCTCAAATCGATATTTAATGTTGTTGTTTTATCTTGAAGAGAAAAAAAGTCAAAAAAAGAAAAGAAAACACAATTAATGAAATAAATCAACCAGATGTTGAAATTATCACAATGACCTATGCTTTGATTGAAATAATTATCATATAAATCCCGCAAATGCTGCCAAATGATGCGTATTTTCCCTACCTACGGTGGTTTGCAGCCCTTTTCTTCGGAGGAGATTCTCTGTGTGCACCTGTTGCAGTCCGTCCCTTCCTCTCCTCTCCTCTCCAAGGTCTCAGCGGCGCATCCACGCTCTGCGCAACAAGTGCGGCGGGGGGAGGGCGAGTGGTATCCAGAACAGCAGCCAGCAGCAGCAGCAGCTCAAAAGAAGGGGGCAAATAATAAACGGTATAGTCAGGACAGATCCATGCCGTGTACCGGGCTGTTACTCATCCAAACGCTCGGCTATAGTGTTTGAGTGTAGGCTATAGTCTTGTGGGAGGTCAAGACGTCAGAGTGTGTGGATGATGCAAAATAAGTCGCTCATAAAGCTCGAGAGACTGCCCACCACCACCATCCCTTTAAACGCCTAAGGGGGTTCCTTATTGGCTGGCTAACCTTGCTCTCTCTCTCTCTCTCTCTCTCTCTCTCTCTCTCTCTCTCTCTCTCTCTCTCTCTCTCTCTCTCTCTCTATCTAACTCACTTACTCACACACACACAAGGAGGGGGGGCACTGAAATGTCGAGTGAGTGCACCACAGGCTCACTGCAGTAAAGAACAGTCAGGTCAGTTTGCTCGTTTCTCTGCCCTTTTTTTTTTTTTTACCTTGAAATGTGACCTGTGTGTGACGCGCGTCACAAGCTCTCCCACCCCCTTGCGCGCTGGCGGCGAAAAGACGCGCCACGGGTCCCGCTTGCAGCCACGTACTTTTCCACCTGTTTAGAAAGCAGCAGTCTCGAACTGATTAGCCTTTTATTTACCATGCTTGCCTTTTCACTGAGGGTTTAGTGTTCATTTACAAGTCAATCTCGGTATTAATTTGCCCCTATGTGGACTACAATCCTGTATCAAAAGTCGCACTGAAAAACAAGGGAACAAATACCTGAAACAGTAACGTATGCACAGAGACAAAATACCTTTAGTAAAGTAGAGCGTCCAGAAAGGAAACAGGACATTCATAGTCCAATTGAAATGTATAGAAAAATGAGCCAGTCAGATCGGTGATATTGCAAATATGTTAAACAAAGCTAGCAGATATGTGTTGTGATCTTGTTTTGATCTAATATCAACCTGCCAAAGGAACTGAAGATGAAAATACGCCACTTTCTTTAATCCTATTTAGGCCTACATGTAAATATTCATCAATATGAACTATATCCCTGTTCTAAATAAATATATATGAATGTAATACACCGTGGATTAGACAAAGGAGGCCCAGCAGCCTTCTCTGGTATATTCTAAATGTCCCACTGATCATATGATGCTTTGAAACTATTTCATCAAGCCTGTCAAATATTCACAGGGGCCCTATCAGCACTGAGCCTCGTCATGCAGCAAAAGCAACGTGTCAAAATGGATTTTATTTTTCAACATAGAAACAAGAGTGAAAACAATCCATTTCTGGTACACATCAATATCCAATCAGTTAATATTTGTATCATATTCTTCTTCACAGGTTCCCCTAAAACTGATTGCAGGCCAACATTGATTCAGTGCAAGTGAATGCCACTGCGAGGGCCAATGTGAATTTCAAAGGAAACACCGCCACCCAGTGGATTAATGCCGCACATGCAGCTACACTAGAGCGCTTAATCACGAATGATGATGCTGATTTACTGGCATCTACTGGCACTGGCAGGCAGCACGGAGGCCCCCTCAGGGTGGAGAAAGTTGTCCAACAACATGCATGGCACACTTGATTGTTTTTATGTCAGGCTGCACCCAAATCACACCGGCAAATCACTCTGCATGTGAAATGGGAGCGGGGTTTTGCCCTCACAGAGCCGTGGGGTTATGTCTGTTTTTCTCTGCAAGTGCCATAAACTGACTGACTCATTCCTTTTATAATGTCAAATCAGCCCTTGACACCATATTCCTTGTTTGTTTGATCTGGGTTTTTTTGGCTGACAGAGGGAAGCACACAGCTGTTTCAGATGAAAAGAAGGCATATTTTAAACAGCTTCTTGATGTTTTTACATTGCAATGGCTCCAGTAACCTGACGAACACCTGAGATGATTTCACCACTGCACTATAGGCATCTGATTGGAAATATGAGCATTTATGATCTTCAATGGCAGTGACCATGGGGACAATGTATGTTCTTCAATGGCTTCCATACTTACCATATTGTTCTATATTTGATAGAAAAGTGGAGATTCTTGCATACTATTTAGTATGCCAGAAAAAGATTTAGGATGTCCCAAATACATGCATGTAAAATGCAGTGTGCCAAAAATACGGCGGATGCACTAAGACATCCTATTGCAATTTGAAGTATGCAAACCAGTATACTCTAGGGTTGCGTTCCGAATCGCATACTCTTTCTTTTTTCTATTCTACATACTACATCCAACGATAAAAATAATCTAGTTAGGATGCAGTAGGCATACTATTGGGACATAGTTTACTCTCTTATTTCATCATAACATTGCGCCTTGATCTTGCCTCTTGCTTTTATATCCGTCGCATCCCCGTTTGTTTTCACATGGAGGCTTTGTGGATGTGACGTCACTTCACGTGCGCAATGGATTGTGGGTCAGAATCGCCCAAATAGGATGCAGTTTTCAACACTAACAATCTTGGCCGCATGAAGTAGGACATCCGGGTACTTCTAACCATCCTAAATCTGGCCACAAGAATCGGGACATCCTAAATCTTTTTTCTACATACTATATAGTAGAAAGTATGCGATTATTAGAAAGTATGCGATTCGGAACGCAACCTAAGAATAATATCGTAATAGAAGTAGGAAAGATTCAACCCACACAGCCATCACCATCAACACCTGTGGAGTAGATCCACCCAGTCCCACCTGATCTCAATCAGTCCTAATCAGTGACCTACTGTATCTATATATCTCACCCATATCCTTTGTTCTGGCTGCTAGCAGCACCAAACCACATGTGAGGGCCTTCTGTTTCTGTAATTCAGTTTAAACCTACACGGCTGTGCTTGATAAAGTGATTTTATTGCCTTTCCATAATGTTGTTGTAAATGTAACTGGTTATTGTAAGCTGGATGTGATAAATGCTTGACCAGTATTACGTTGGTAAATGTTAGATATATCACATTTATTTGAAATAATAGATTTAGGTTGCCTACCCCTTTTCCTTTGGTGTAATACAGTATGTGTTGTTTGTTAAATACCGGATTGTGATGTTTTTTAACTGTATTATACTGTGTATAATTTGTCTTTGTTCATCATTTATAGAAAAAAAAGCCATGACCACCATGAAGCCTCATCTTTCCAACTATGTATTGTGGCAATAAGGGGCTTAAACGGAAACATCATTGTCCTTCCCTTCAATCTTAAAGATGTACCATCTAGTAATACATTCTACAGTATGCGTAGATTTTGAAAACACATCTGCTGTGGTTAAAGACGTGGAGCGCGGAGGCCGACGAGGGCCACTGAGGATAGATACGGGGCCAAAACTATGCCTGCTGGATACACTACGCCAGCTGTTGAATCCTGCCAGGAAGGCTTGATTTTCCTTTTTTAAACCTCTCCAGGTTGGTTTTAGGTTCTTGCTGGTGAGATAGGCAAATGTTTGGACAGCTGTTCTCATTGTTGCCAGGATAGTCCTTCAGCAGGAACTAAGCACACATCCAATATGGTTACAGTAGATCTAATGGGGAAATAGGGTGCTAAGGAGGACTCTCACCGCTGTGTGTGTGTTCTGGTTAACGGCAACGTTTACCTTTTTTTCAAGAGATTTGAATCATTTAACCATTTTCCTTTTGGAATGTGGAGGGACTGCACTGCATTGCTCACTGCTCAATATGGCAGTTCAGAAATTGTAGAAATTTGATGCTTGCAAGGAGTTATAATGTTCAAAATATTAATTTGTGATGCTGTCAAGTGTCTTTTCAGGTTTTATCTGGTTTCAATTAGTCTTCCAATACATTCCTGGTTGACGTTAAGTAACAGCAAGTGCCTGTAAATGACACCAAATGGAACTGTGACACGGAACTGTAGATTGTAGAGTTGGCACATCGAAGGTCTCATTGGAGAGAAGATATATATGTTCTTGGGAGACCTCCAAGTTTTTGTCCAATGTAAAAAAAAAATCGCATGTTTTTTTTTTACCATGGATGTCAATGACACCTTAACCAGTATGAGTAAATGCTGTTTTCTGTTCAGTAGTGCTTCCACTGGCCACCAGGTGTCGCCGTTTCCCCGCCTTCCCCCATCCTCTCCCGCACAGCTGTGTGTCTGCTACAAACATGCCATTGATAAAGGAGTGTTTACAGTTTACAGTTACCCACAATTCTGAGCGGTGTGTGTTGATATCACAAGGGGCCCATCCTGTCACACGCAGCCTGCACTTAAAGGGCTGCTTCTGAAGCCTATACATATTCCCGTCCCTGACCCTAATCCATCTACATCCGTACACTACTTATAAAAAGAAACGGAAAGGCAGAGGATTTATTGTTTTGGCTCAGTGGTCAGATTATTCTCAAATATAAATAAACCAACGGGGGAATATTTCAAGGATTACATCATTTGAATGTAACTCTATTGTAGGCTAGTTTATTGTTCATTTGGCCTATGTTAATTAATGTACTTAATTTGACCACAGATGCCCGCATTGTTTATTAAATAGGCCACATGGCTGCCATTAAAACAATATTAAATGGCTCTATTTTGTTTTATGATCCATTATTAAATGTTCATTTGGTTTTCAGTTATGTAGCCAATAGGCCTTGTTAACAGGGTAATTACATTGTTAATATGCGTCCTTGTGTTGTGGCCATCTGGAAGAAGCAAGGTGTCGTTCCTCGCCTGTTTGAAACATGCAGCCTATAACCTGCTGTAGTGTCCTTGAGCAAGCAAGCAAGCGTGAAGTCTGCCTTACAACCCATGCACGGAAACACCACGCTCACTGTTGTTATAACAAAAGGGATGCAGTGGTTCCGCAGTTGGCTGATGTGTGCAGATAAGATGCGGCACTTATGGCCAACACACAGAGGTGAGATGTGGTTTTATAAGAAGTGCGCTGCGCAGACCCCCGACGCTTCTGAAAAAGTGCCCCCCCACCCCCTGTCGGCTGTACCTAATTTAACTCCGCGCGATGTAATTGGCGATGCTGGATTTGTTTACCATATTTGGCAAGAGAGTGACACAGCGCGCCTGGGAATTGGACGAGAGCGGCCGTCATTCACAAAAAAAGTCTGCCTTCCGGAGCTTTACAAACAAAGCGCGTGCTCACGGGAGTTGTAGTCCAAAACAAAGCCTTTCTGAGATTCCTCGAGCGGGGATTTACCCCCTCGGCGGCGACTTCGACGCCACATGCGTATCACAATTCAAAGTGTAGTAATTGTGTGGCACCATTTGCCGTTTAATGATGCTTCATGTATCAAAATAAACCCGCGAGAGACACAGATACACACGCCAAAACCAGACCCTCCGCTCGCAGCCTACAAATCCCACCGGCGGACCTCTCGTGTGATTGGCCGCGTCCTCCTGTCAATCACGTAGCCCTCCCTTCCACTACCGCTCCTACAGTAAATATTTGTGTTTGCTCAACCGGCTGTAATGGTGGAAGACTGAGGCAGACGAAGGGAATACAACTAGAGTGAAGAAAAGAGAGAGGAAGAAACCGGTCGAAAAGTCTGTTTCAGAGCCAGTCGTCGCTGCAGAATAGGACACGCCGGGCTTCGTCGAAAATGGATGAACTCAAACATCAAGTCATGATTAACCAGTTCGTCCTGACGGCGGGTTGTGCGGCAGACCAGGCGAAGCAGCTTTTGCAGGCGGCACATTGGCAGTTTGAGGTAATGGAACGAGAGAGAGAGAGAGAGAGAGAAAATGAAAAAAGGGCTTTGGCATTTAGAGTCTGCATGCTTGACGTTAGCCCTACGGCTAATGTTTATGTCTGACCCACCGTTAGTTTCGGCTGTCTGCCTGTCGACACTTTTTACCCTCCTGTAATTTAACACTAAACAAAGCTATTATCTTTACATTTTAGGTGGCCAACTGAACCACTTTCAACCCAGAACTTTTCCTGTAATTAAAGTAGACATATCTGCGCTTTAGCCAGGCTAAAGCCGTGGGTAAGCAGGGACAATCACATAGTAGGGCAAAGCCTACAGCCCGGCATATCCAATTAGACTTTACTCTAGATTAAATACTATAATCCTACGACACATGACAGCAGACGTACAGACGAGGCCAGCCAGTGCTATTACGCAATATGCGGGTTGTATCGACGGGTTTACTAAATGGTTACAGTCTGCGGTCAACCATAGTATCATTTATCGAGTAGCCTACGTATATTATTTTCCGTCGCCCCAAGCTCTTGTGTAATGTTTCCTTTATATCAACACGGAAATAAGAGACGTTTGGCCGAATTCTTCGCCCCTAGCTATTTGTAATGTCAATATCTAAAAACGCAAGACGTTGTCACAAAATGTCACTCACAATGTGTTCTTATGTGTTTCTTGTAGACTGCCCTCAGTGCCTTTTTTCAAGAAACAAATATTCCATACGGCCATCATCATCAAATGGTGAGTGCGAGGGAGGAGGAAGAAGGCAGGGGCTATGATAATATGCCTTCATATACTATTTATTGTTCTGTAATGTCATTGTAACAACCGTAATGTCATGCTAATGTCTTTAAGGGTGCTGTGTTGCTTTAGGTGGGATGGGGGGGACCAGAGGGACGATGTTGCACTAACAATAACAAAGCACATGTCGGCCATGTTGTGAGCTTCCAGAAATAAACACACAGGCAGGCATGCAGCTGCAGCAGCCACACACACACACAGACACAGACACAGACACAGAGAGAGAGACAGAGAGGAAAGGGAGGGAGTGAGTACTGTATGTGTGTTTTGTATAGGAGAAAAGAGGGAGCAGCAAGATACACGTTGAACTATGAAATTCCTCATTTTTCATAGTTATCACCGTGCATAACGGAAAGAAGGAGGCCCCCACTGTTTCTGGGTAAGACAGTGGAATCTGTTTCCAGGAAGAGGACAGCTGAATCTCACTAATAATACAATTGAGCAGTTGAATTTGCATGGGATGATTCTGCTGTGTTTTTCCCCTATAGGACACATTGGGGGATGTTGAGGTACAGGCACATCTAGAGTAGAGTAAACCGTGAGGCTGTGGGGGGAAGACTGCACACAGGCACACACACACACACACACACACACACACACACACACACACACACACACACACACACACACACACTGGGATTGAACGTTATGAAACCCAGGCAGTATTTGGGGCTTTTAGCAGCACACAGACCTTTGTTTGCAGCTGCATGCATGGCAGCATCCAGCAACAGCTGCCCCATCTGGAAGAGCACAGGACATGGACGAGGTCGATGAGATTTAGTTTTTTAAAAGCTCACAGTCTGTTGTGCGTGCAGCAGGTTTGGCTCTCGCTGTTAGTGCGATAAAGACCAGTGGTAAGAACTGAACGTTTTAGCGTTGCATTGCCAGAGGAGAGAGAGACACGCACACAGAGAGAGAGAGGGAGAGAGATTGAGATAATAAAAAAGAGGATTTGTGTTTTTAATGCATTGTTTTTGCCAGGGTCAAACGACGCCAGCCTGTAGAAAGGAAAGGGTCACTATGAGAGGAATATAGAAAAGAATAGAATAGAATAGAAGTATATTGGTTGGTAGTATTTGTTTTTAGGGTACATGGTGCTAGGATTCGTCTGGTCACACCATGCATATAACTACACATGATCACAGTGCATCCACCACTTCACATGTCTCACCAGCAGAACATAGTGCAAATGGTAAGAAAGAACAAACCAGGCCTACAATACTATCACTTTACCAATCTGATCAGTGATCAGTCAGTAAGCGCATCTCACTCACTCCTCTATTTAGCTCATGAAATGTCTCTTTTAATTTAGAGCGTAAACAATCTGCCAAAGACTAGAGCGGCTCTGTTTTCACTGCGTGTGACAAATAGGGCTGAGCCTGATTGCCGCAGACACTAGATAATGAAAGTCTGAAGTGGTCAGCACCTATGCGTGTGTATGTGGTGTTATTGTTACAGGCATGGTCTCGCATAATGTCACGTTTACATTCACGCTATTTCCTTTTTTTTGTCAGCATGTGTATGTACTTCCATTTGTACTTTACGTGGGCGTATTCGTGTGTGTGTGTGAGAGTCAAAGCAGTACTATATGTCGGGCAGCGTGTCCAACCTTCCTGCAGCTTATCAGGTCACAGACGTATACAAACCTAATCCACTTTGCGCTCTCTCTCTCTCTCTCTCTCTCTCTCTCTCTCTCTCTCTCTCTCTCTCTCTCTCTCTCTCTCTCTCTCTCTCTCTCTCTCTCTCTCTCTCTCTATCCCTCTCTCTCTCTGTCTTCAGTTTGGAGTAAACGTGAACGGCGTTAAGTTACATTTGCGTTGCACATGTGGCGGTGGCGTCAGTGTTTTGTGTTTCAACACACACAACAGAAGTCATCCTTGAGATGGCTGTTTTGGCTAGCAGCCCTCACCTCAGGCACAGTGACCCCTGACAGATAGCTTGTAGACAGGCAGCTCTAGTTGCCAGCAAGGCGGGTTAGGACGTAATGTATGAATACCGCTCAATGAGCCACTTTACTTTGTTGTTGGAGCAACCCATTCCATCCCTAAACAAAGCTTGTCTAGCGGTTATTTCTAGTAGCGGCCAGTTGGATTGCATTCAAGTCGTCAGCCATGTCACAACTGATATTGTTTACCTGTGCTGTTGCTAATGCATAATTTGTGCCTTGTATGTTGGAGGTGTATACCCTGTATCATGTATGTAATAGTCAGGCGTGTTAGGCTATACTCATCATCAGCACAGTCTTGTATAACGCCTTTTCATTATTATTTCCTTTTTAAGAACAGTTCCCAGACCCAAGGGAGTGTCTGCTGTGGCACACGACATGAGAATCTCTGCACAGGCCACAGCCCCCCATTTCAGACTGTTTGTTGTCATCTGCTTCAGTATGAGCCGTACTGCCAAACAGATTGTCCATTTATCTCCTGTGGTTTTGAATGAAGCTAAAACATCAATGTTCCCCGAGGGACATCCAGGCCCTAAGATCAATCCAACCCCCCCTCCCACTGTGTCCACACACACACACACATACACACACACACACACACACACACACACACACACACACACACACACACACACACACACACACACACACAAACACACAGCTACACAGCCTTCACAAACACTGCAGCCGCAACACATTCCTACAGGATGCGACTCTCACACCCACCCAAAATGGACCCTTTCACGGCAGAGGTTGCCGGTATAACTCAAACCACAGCACCCTGACTCTTTCTTTTAGTTAATACGCACTCACTCCTCCTCTCCTCTCGCCTCCCTCCATCCCTCACAAGCTCTGTCTCTTTCTCTTTACAGACACATGAGGCTCTAGAATTCAATAAGCTATTTAGGGATAATTTTTTTTCTAAGCTTTCTCATCATGCCCTGTCCATTTCATCATCTTCTAGCATCATTCTCAAAGCAGTTACCCCCTCCCCCACTATCCAACAACATATTGGCACGTTGGAATGCATGATGCCGGGGGGGGGGGGGGGGGGGGGTTTGCGCATATCTTTACCCCTGCCGTTTTGTTTTAATGCATATACTCCTGGTATGTGGACTAGCTCATTTCAAGACATTTTTAAAATGAATTCCCCATGTACAGGCTGAGCTATTTCTGAACACCAGCTGTTAAACATGCCCTGACTTCCATAATATTGTCACCTCAATGCTGAATAATAATAGACAGAATTGTTACGTGTCATTTGTGAGCAAAACGACCTAATATGGTTCATTTCTTTTTCGGAGGCAGATTTCTGTGGAACTAGGTCATATCTTGTGTGCACATCATGAGCTACTTTGGGAGGTCCTGGTTTTTTGAACATTCTTTTCTGGACAGTGTAACCCCCCCCCCCCCCCCCCCCCCCACACACACACACACACACACACACACACACACACACACACACAAAGAGTTGCTCACTGTGTGTCTCTAAGAATCAGACAAAGGGAAATATACTGACCCCCTGAACAATATCTTCACCCCACTATCAGTGTTTTCCATAGACAGTCTATATTATTTCCACGTGGGGCACACACAGCCACAATGCAGTGAATGAATGCTCATGTGATCACAGAGGAGGAAGTAGCCTGGCTTGCATGTGACCCCCCCCCCCCCATCATGTGACGAAGCCGAGGAGACGGGACTAACTAAGCCACAAAATACAAGCTTCACATGTGTGTGATTTGTGCCCCAGAGTCATGGCTATTATGAATAATATAGGATAGGATTGGCATGGTGTATCAGCCCTGCAGTAAAGTGCAGGATTTTAGAGTTTAAAAGGTCTGTTGGCTTAAGGAGGCTAGTGTATTCAAAATAATCTCAAGAAATGTTTCACATTCTCCTTTTTCCGATTCTAGACTGTATATAAAAGAGCTTGAATGCTATTTGCTTTACTTTAACACTTTAACAAGTTCCTGTTCCCACCCAATAGGCTTTCATATTGGTGTAAAAACACTTAGTTCTTCTTTTAGCTCCTGTATTGTTTTAATATTTCTTAGCATTTTCTTTTTGCAAAATTAGATCAACCTTTCCAAGCAGCACAACATCGTTAGCTGTATCCCATGTAAAAGAACTGTTACTGTTTTAACCCAGCCCGGCCTGTTTACTGCATGCAGCGGCCCACACAGTCAAGAACAAACAAGTCCACAGTATGAATGATGACCTTTTTTTCTACTGTTATTTTGCTGTAATTGTTGATCATCACAGAGCTCGCACACAACGCGAATGAAACTATGAATGTATGTAGGGCAGCTGACCGAGCAGGCGCAGTGACGTAGTAGAATAGTACTGAATGCTGCAGGGCAGTGATAAAAGTGGCTGTGTGAGGTTGGTAAAGGCTGTTTCCTGGCAATATAAACACACAGTAGGAGAAAGGAGGAGTGTGTGTGTGTGTGTGTGTGTGTGTCTTTGAGGGGGTGTTTCTGGTAACTACAAACATTTGGGTGTGGCTTAAAAAAATGAATTTTTTAGAAATCTCAACTTTTCTCATCCGTGTAGAAGTCTCCTCAGGCTTAAGATTTGAGGTATAATTACCTTCATAAATCACTATGTGAGATCATGGCAACTGTCTGCTACTCCTTCTCTCTGTCTCTCCATCTCTAGCCCTTCATCAGCACACTGAAATAGATGGAAGGAGGCTGACTGGAGTCAATAAAGGAGACTTGTTTGTTTTGTTTTGTTTTTTAAATGGCAGTGAGGGCGCGAGTAGGGGGGAGTCTTGCTCATGCTATAGGTCTAATAGGCTAATTATAATAAGTCAATGGCAGGTATTTGAGTTGAAGATACAATGACACAGTGCTGCTTTGTGTCTCTGCTTCATTAGAAACAAGGCCTTCTCTGTCCAGCAGCTGCACATATTACTTCCAGAAGTTTATTAAACTGAAATCCATTTCATTTTCCCATCGATTTGTGTATTTAAGTGTGTGTGCACTGGAATCTCCAGGCCTCGATGCAGTAATTTAAATCATGTCTAGATCTGTTAATGTTTTTAAAGGGGCAAGCACGATAGTGTGTGTGTGTGTGTGTGTGTGTGTCTGGGTGTGTTGGTGTGTGGTTGTGTGTCGTGCAGCCATTGCCAAGCAGTTTAGCCACATCTGAAAAGGCTTGGCCTGCGCTCTGCATGTTCCAGCGTGTTGCCCTGCATGTTTCCAGGAGCATGGCTTCCCAGAACCTTCACCACACACACACACACACACACACACACACACACACACACACACACACACACACACACACACACACACACACACACACACACACACACACACACACACACACACACACACACACACCGGAACTTTGGCTCAAGGGACTCAGGGAATGGGAATCCATGTGGGATGTCTGCGTGGACCAGATGTGTTTATGAGTTATAGTTAAGAGCTAGATTAAGTTTCACACTGATTGTTGGAGTCACTGAGTGTGCACACGCACTAGAGCACAGGGGTCAGGCCTTTGGCTGAAGAAACACAAGGAGTACATGGGAGCGCTTGTGTGTTGCAAGGAGTGTTGTCACACTGTCTCCCTGGCCTGTTTATTCTCAGGTTAGCTGTAGCACCGCAGTCAGGCTCAGGTCCAGTCACTTCTCATGGACGTATTATAAGCAGGACACAAATTGAAAAATGGCAGCCAATATGTGCCTGTTTCATGCTTGTAAAAGACTGAAAATGTAATTGAAACAACTGGGAGACGTAACGAAAAGTGAGAACATCTTTTAAATGAAGACCTGTTAGTGTTTGGTTGACGGAGCTGTACACAGGGTATTTAAACACTTTTTAGTATATGATTTAAGATCACTATCAGCCTTTTAAATTGATATCCCCAAAAAAATACATTCTGAGAGGATCCTCTATCCCGTTTGCATTGGAGTGAATGGCCCGGATGAACTTCTGGGCCCAGGGAACTGCAATAAACAGGGGATATCTTACAAGACCACCACTAAGCCCATCATGGTTGCATATGATTCTGGCGCTGATACCGACTCCTTTTCAGTCCTCGTTTGAACCTCCTTTCTAGTTATTTTTTGGCTCCTCAATTGCTAAAAACACAATCCATTCTGACTATACTGCAAAGACATTTTCTATTTGACTTTTCAAATCAAATACCTGTGTGTTTATAGTGCCGCCAAGTGATTTTAAAGTGAAACCGGAGGCTGACACTCATTTGAAAAGCCAATACGGTGGGTTGCATCATTGTACAAATTCACTGAAAAGATGCACGTTCCAGGATGAATTGAAAAGCTCCGGTAAGAGCTGAGATGGCAGAGAGGACAGCTGATTTGGAACGGAACAACAGCTGTTCACTTCCATGGGGAAAAAGTAAGGAACTCCAACTTACTTAGGCCTACTAATTAACGTTGAAAAGCTATTAAATCTTCAACAAAATATGCAGATACTTTAAAAAACTGGTTCCAGGGAGTATATAGGGATTATTCATGTTGTTTTTGATGGTGTGTTTTTCTGGAAGGAGTATTCGAATACTCGCTCAGTAAAAACAGTGTTGCTTTTATAAAGAAAGAAATGTTGGCACACTGCTCCGCTGTGTTTGTATGGTTATCGTGGTTTGTTTTTCTTTCACATTGACCTTTGTCCCAGTGGCTTCTGTTGCCAGACTGTTACAAGCCGACCAGGCCAAACTCATTTTTTTTCTAGAGCCACCCAACAACACCTATTGTTAGCCAGGGTTGTGTGAGTGAGCAGTTGGTCGTTCAGAACACATGCCACACACACACACACACACACACACTGTCCCTCTTCTACTATCTTCTGTCTCTGTCATTGCTAGCATCTTTTTTTGTTGTTGTTTTTCTTTCTCATTCTCCTGTGTCATAACACGCTGGCAAACAGGCTGGCTAATGATCAACCCAGTTCCTCGTGAGCACCAATCCAACTGTGCTTGTGTGTCCCTATATAATATTAACTCACACAAACATAGACATGCAGGGAATTGTGGGGGCACAGCTGTTGAAAGCTGGGTTAGGTTGAAGGAGTGAGGGGTCACCGGTGAGGTCAGGGGAGAACAGTCACTTGAAAAGTCGGCTAGCACCTGTCCACTTCATGGAAAGGAAGCATTCATTCAGCTAACATCCAACCACAACCTCCAGTTGGTGTGCTATGTGATGCCCATAATAAATCCCAGTTTACATATAATGCCTAGTGGAGCCAGCCAAACCTCAACTATCTAGCTACTGATACACGTTTAAAGGCAAGGATGTTTGCATACAGATGCATCAAGGTCCCTTTGTTTAGGTCCCGTCCACACACACACACACACACACACACACACACACACACACACACACACACACACACACACACACACACACACACACATAAACCATACCTGAGGTTCAGCACAGGCCATATCTGAGTATTATCAGTATGTCAACATATTGAACTAGCAAACTGCCTTGTTTGTTTGAGCTCTGTGTTTTTATCAGTCGCCTTCAGCTCAATGTTTTATCTGCAGCTTTACTGTTTTGGTTCATTCTCCCAGCTCTCATAATACTTCTAGTGTATGTTTAGCCCGCAGCAGAGAACTGTTTTAAAGTGAGGAAGCATTTAGCAGTTAAAAGAGCAGATTATTTCCCTCAAGTGTTTGGTAGAGAACAAAAAAAAAGACCAGAAATGTGGTCAAGTAAACAAAACCTTAATTATTACAGCCTTTATTTCACCGCTAACACCAAATGGCTTTAAAGGGCATTTTTTATTCATACAAAAGACTTAATGTCCATGCATACCATTTATTCATTTTGAAAGCTTCCAAACTTGATTTGCAGTTAATCTGCTATTATTTATATCTTGAGTTATTATTAATTGTTACCGATTTCCCTTGTTAAGGTTGACGTATAGTTCTCATGCTACTCTCACATTAGTAGGCCATGTTTGCATTGGATCCCACTGCAGCTTCCCAGCTCTATAAAAGAGAAAAAAAAGGCAGTGCCGGCCAGTGCTACATACACACACACCCACACACACCATAAGAACACTCTATATTTAAACATTTAACAGGCAGGCTGAATCACGCACACTTTGCAGCAATGTTTTATTCAGCCTGCATTCTTTCCTTTTGTCCCACATTTTCGCCATGCCCTCTCTTTCTTCCCACAGTTTGTCTCAGTTTGTTTTGCTCATTGGACACTGTGTAGTAAACCTCATCCCTTTGAGTTTACATATTTGAGAATTTGGTTGTCAAAAGTTCCCATAAACCTAAAAGCTAAACACTATGGACTTGCCTGTGCTTGTCGCCACCAGTTATTTGATACACTCAACAAAAATATAAACGCAACACTTTTGTTTTTGCTCCCATTTTTCATGAGATGGACTTAAAGATCTAAAATTCATTCCAAATACACAATTGTACCATTTCTCTCAAACATTGTTCACAAATCTGTCTAAATGTGTGATAGTGAGCACTTCTGCTTTGCTGAGATAATCCATCCCACCTCACAGGTGTGCCACATCAAGATGCTGATCTGACATCATGATTAGTGCACAGGTGTGCCTTAGACTGTCCACAATAAAAGGCCACCCTGAAATGTGCAGTTTTGTCTCACAGCAAAATGCCACAGATGCCACAAGCATTGAGGGAGCGTGCAATTGGCATGCTGACAGCAGGAATGTCAACCAGATCTGTTGCTCGTGCATTGAATGTTCATTTCTCCACCATAAGCCGTCTCCAGCAACTTCGCACAGCCATTGAAGAGGAGTGGACCAACATTCCACAGGCCACAATTGACAATCTGATAAACTCTATGCGAAGAAGATGTGTTGCACTGCATGAGGCAAATGGTGGTCACACCAGATACTGACTGGTTCTGAGTCCCCAGACCCCAATAAAGCAAAAAAACTGCACATTTCAGAGTGGCCTTTTATTGTGGACAGTCTAAGGCACACCTGTGCACTAATCATGATGTCAGATCAGCATCTTGATGTGGCACACCTGTGAGGTGGGATGGATTATCTCAGCAAAGCAGAAGTGCTCACTATCACACATTTAGACAGATTTGTGAACAATGTTTGAGAGAAATGGTACAATTGTGTATCTGGAATGAATTTTAGATCTTTAAGTCCATCTCATGAAAAATGGGAGCAAAAACAAAAGTGTTGCGTTTATATTTTTGTTGAGTGTATGTTTGTGTGGAGGCAAAGTTTGACCTCAGTTTATCTTTTGTTAATGTTGGCTTGCTCAACAATTCATCCTCCTTTTGCCAATTTTCATGGGGGTTCATGCATGTCATGTCAGTTGTTTGTATTGCAGTGGTCTGGACTAACCTTCTGTATTATTGCAACACGCTCTTTCAGAGTGGACAAAGAACAACAGCCATTGTCAGGGGTTGCCAGGTTTGAATAGCGTTGTTCTTTCTCACATAGACAAACAAAGCCCAACAAAAGGAGTGAATGTTTCAGAATACGTATAAACTGCTCCGAACATGGACGCAGTGAACACACACACACACACACACACACACACACACACACACACACACACACACACACACACACACACACACACACACAAACAAACACAACTTAATTAAAAGACGAGATGCATGCCTGTCGTTACAGCTTTACACCCCTGACCTGCCTGTTAGAAAGTCCGTTGTGCTCTATTGTATCACAGAATCAGTGGACAGCAGTTGACTTGAGCTGAAGTGCCTCTTTTGACTTTGCCCAGCGCAGAGAGCTCATTTCATATAACACTGCTGGAGCACAACATCAACCTTGAGTAAAATGTCTCCCAGAGTTGAGGGTTGTGATGTGGTCTGTGTGTGTGATTGTGTTACCAAGGAGATGAATGTTCTAATTTGATGTAGAACACAATGTGGAGCCGTGATCCCAGCAGGCATCCTACACATTTGGTTCCAATAATAGGAAAATAAAAGTCTCAGCCTACATATGGAAAAACTATACAACATACCAAATTCCCTCAAATGTGCTTTTATTTCATCAATTTCATCAATGTTGGATCAGTGCAATGTTTGGAAACATTTGGTAAAAGACCCTTCGTCCAGTATATTGTGTAACTGAACTTTTTTTTTTTGGCTGTGCTTGTCAGTAGACTTACATTGCCTCGGGGGTCCAATAAATGAGCAAATGTGAATGTCTTAGTTGCTCGGCCGTCAATGCAGCAGACAGCCAGTCTTGTTTTTGCAATTACACACCATGTGGTGTTCTGCAAGTTGTCAAGGCTTTTGTGGACATTTTCTAACACTCGTCACTGTCAGCATGTACTATTTTGAAGATAAACAAACTCTAAAATTTTAGGTATGGTAATTTTTTACTATTTTAAAACTTATGGAAACTGACCTGAACCAAGTCCAGGAACTAGCAGTGGCGTGGCGTGGGGATTTTTTTTGAGGAAGCCAAGTGAGACAACAACTTTAATCTACATGTGTATTGGAAGGTGGGGGACAGAAAAGAGTAGGCTACGTCGCAGCTTGTATTCAATGTAACTACAAGAGCTATTATAGCGCCTGGTCACTTTACCAGGACTTGCACACGCCTGTAATCTGTCCGACACCGCTCGTTCGCACTCACTCACTCACTCACTCACTCACTCACTCACTCACTCACTCACTCACTCACTCACTCACACACCTCCTAATCGTTTTATTAAATTATACATTGTATTATAAATGCACCCCCCCCCCCGACCGGAATGCACAACTCGCCTCTTAATGCCCAATACAGATTCGAATTCATTCACAATATAATTAGGGGACGTTTTATAGGATATTTTGAGTTTCACGTTCACGTGAGACACGACTCACACAATCAGTTAGGTGCTTGACATACACACATACTTTCTATAAATCCTTTTTGTTTAAGAACTAGGCCAAATGTTCATTATACAACACTACTTAAGACAACCCAGAACAACTTCAGTGGATACCAATGCAACTTAATCAAGGCACAATTAGCAATAAAATAACACAAAACATAACATATAGCTACACAGACAGTAAAGGGAACAGTTAACCCGCGCCGGGAGAAGGTGTGTATTTTACTCATTATTTGTAGAGGAAGGCCGTTAGCTGAAGATTGCCGCTACCAGCTAGCCACTCGGTGCGGACATAGTTCTCCTCCCTGAAAGTGCGATAAAATTTATTTCTCTCCACACACATTGGCCTGCCGTCAGATTTGATTTTTAATGGCTCCTCAATTGGCAGTTTGGTAAAATATTTTTTTACTAAATACTCAAAATCTCCACCGTCCATAACTGTGATATGATATGATAATAATATAATAACAATGCAAACATGCTAATCTCCCGCTATTGTTATTGTTGTTAAATTTCAGTGACGTTGATAATGATGCTTTGATTTGATTGGTGTGAAGCCAAGGGCCGAGTGGCTTCCCTTGGCACCCTCGTGACACTCTCCTGACCAATCACAGGAGGGCACTGTCAAGACAATTGCCTCACCTGATTGGTCAATTCTTTTTCTTTTTTTTACCAAGGGAAGCCAGCTCGGCCTGGCTTCCTCGCGGACATACAGTGTGCAGTATCGTGTTTCGCCGCGTCTTCAGAATCTAAATGTAAAGGGGCGCTGTTTCGCGCATTGTGAAATGCTCAATGAGAGGAGAAAAATGGGGAAGAAATGACAGCAACACAGCACCAAAGAATTACCGAAACTGTTAATAAAAATGTTTTTATTGGATGACAACTACAGCCTTAAAAACAGGCCTCCGGGAGAAAACGCCACTGGGAACTAGCTGTTTTTTTTAAATGTAAAACAGGTGTCATTTTGCCATGTAGTCAGATTTATGGGGGGAGAGTATTCTTTCAGCTATGAAGCAGAAAATGGAGATATAGCAAAAGCATGGGCTCGTGGACGGCTATACGTCAGGCTGCATGCCTCACACACTACTTCTGCTGTCTCACACATCTCTGGGCACACTGCACTGACACACAGTGTGTGAACTGTAACACAGCTAGCCACAGTCTGGAGGCAGAGGAAGACTGGAGGGGGAAGTGAGAGGGAGATGGAGAATGGAGAGAACCAACGTCATAAGTTCATACTTTTGTTCAACACAGAGGGGAAATTATTGAGATAAAGACGTTTTTTTTTCACCTTTTTAATGTGTTCCTTGTCAAAGCAGCGATGATTCCCCCATGTTTGGATTCGTCTGTATATCTTCTTGTTGATGACAATTAGTTGTTGAGTATTACCCTTTTTTGGACACTTTTGCTCAATATAGAAGTGGCTTTTTGTTTGCCTCAATCTATTTAATGGCAACAAGCCCATCCCATTTTCATTTATCGCCCAAAAAAAAGGATTCAAATTCCTGTGACAGCTGGCCGGAAACGTGTGTGTGTGTGTGTGTGTGTGTCTGTGTGTGTGTGTCTGTGTGTGTGTGCGCAAGTATGCATGAGGATAAGACTGCTCCTCTTCTCAGGCTGGCACATCCACACACTTGATAATTCCGAGGAATGTGGTCGGTCAGACTGTAAATAGCTCCGGCTCGTCCATGTTTGTGGACACACACACACACACACACACACATACAGGTAGGTAGGTAGGTAGGTACACAAACGGAGGAGTGTTTTAAGAGGTGGGGAGCCTCAACCACATGCCTGGGGTTGGGGTGTTTTAGCCGTACGTTCCCCTGAGCCGGACTCAGCAAACAGACTTGAAGAGCGTAGGGTAGACTGGGGCCCGGAGCCTCAGCCCTGTCCCATCATACACAGGAGATCTGTACTGCTGCTTTCCTCTATAACAACCATCCCCATGGCAACCCCCTGCTCTTGTTTGGAACACAAAGTGGTCCTCGTTGCCTGTTATTACCTCCGTCTCCTCCATCTGTGTATGTTGAATCAACTGCCACAGCACCAACTGACACACACTTCTCTGTTGTATGTACTTTGATACACAGACCGGCTGCCTTTAACGACTGTTAGCGATTCTGAACAGGTCCTTTAATGTTGCAGTAAAATGTTGTCCTTTTTTAAAATTCTTTGTTCTACAGTTGTGATGGTGCTGGACATTATTAACTAGCTCACAGATACACCATTTGTCTGGGTTAACTGAGCTGACCCCTCTCACATTACAACTGATAGTGTGTCAGAGAAGAGAAGACAATTACCTCTTGTCACAGTAACCTTAATGGGGAGGACAAGGTTACCTCAACAGACCTCTCTCACCCTATATCTATTAACATGAACTCAGATGCACCCACAGAATATACAGAACTCACCTGTTTAGAAGGATTTTGTTTAGCTTTTTGCCCAGTTGCCAATACAATATTTGCACACAGGTAATTCATTGCTGATTGTTGGTGTGAGTTGCTTCCTTGTAAAGGTGACTTAAACATTTTCAAATATATTGCTCTTAAAAAAAAAAAAAATGCAGCAAGAATTACTCAACAAACAAATATCTTTAGCCTACTTACTAACTCAATTCACATTCATAACTAAAAAACAAAGCTCTCATACCACAACACTTTTTATCATTGTGTGTTTGTATACATGCCCACAGGCAGCATTTTTCCTAAAATAATCAAATATTAACTTCTTCTCTGGCTGCAGCACATTGCCTGTCCCTTGTCCTCCAGCCAATTGGATGTTCTCCTGTGTCGGTCTCTTGCAGTATCTTTCAGTGTGTGTCTCAATGCAGCCAGAGTTAATCTGCTTAATACCCACAGTAACCTGCTCCTTCAGTATGCAGCACTATGCTGCAACGCTCCCTAAGCTCTGTGGAACGAAGCCATGTGGAGTTTTTTTCCCACTATTTTTGGCTTTGACAATACACCAGCTAATAGCATGTGAAACATTATAGCAGTAGAAAATGGAGACCAAACAGAGCTTAGCCTCATAGCATAATTGCCTAAATCATATTTACTCTACTCTACTTTTACTCTACATCTACTCTACTCTCAACTACTTTACCCTACTCTATAACCCTTAAAATAGGACGTAGGCAATTATGCTATTAGGCTAACAAAACGTAGATATAGAGTAGAGTAGATGTAGAGTAAAAGCAGAGTAGAGTAAATATGATTTAGGCAATTATGCTATGAGGCTAACGTTATGCTAGTCCCTCCTAACCACAATTAAAGTGAGGGCATTTGAAAGGCAGGAGTACTTTACACTATATCCCATTTATTTGTCTGAATGGTTTGGGGGCATTGAAGCTATGGGGTGTATTAATTGTGGAGCATGGTGAAATACACACTGACAGGCGGGTGCTCTGTTAAAGCTCTTATCAGTGAGACGGTGTCTGATAAGCAGTGAGATTCACAGGCACACAGGGCTGGCAGAGAAGACAGCTGCGCTGTCTGAAGAGGAGATTCTCTTCCCATCGGGTCGATGGTGTGTTTGTCTGTCTGTCTGCCGTGTCTCTGCCTCCGTCCAAGGTCTCCTGCAAAGACAGACGGGCATGCAGACACTTTAGAGAGGTGTGTTGTGGGTATTTATTTATTTTTAAAATTAAGGATTTATAGGTGGGCAATTGAGAGTCCAGATGCATCATTAGGGATCCACTTTTTTCAGTTACGCCAATATATTTTGGTTATAATAGCTCAAGCAACACAGTGATTCTAATTTTTAAAAGAGCTAAAACTATACAAAAAAAGGAAAAAAGTTTGAAAGTATTCACACCCACATTTTGAACGCAGCAGTATATCACAACTTCAACTCCTTCACAAGGTTTTGATAGTGTAAAGAATGTATTTCAATTGAAGTGCAAGAATGCGTAAAGAACTAAATATCCACGCAAACAATAAGCTCCTATCTAACATAAGTCTACTGTTTCAATATGAAGCAAAAGGCCAGAAAGGGAAATATGTGCCAGGGGTTAAGGTGTGGTCTATTATATGCTGACTGCAGGTGTGTAATGTATTCATACCCTCATCATCTGTGTGTGAGTTTCACAGATGAGTAAGTCTGATGCAAAGGTCACGTCTCAGCATTTTTTTTTGTCTCATCTCCAATTCCTGGCCAGTAAGCAAGAAAATGGCTGTCGGCCTCCTCAACTTACTAGTTCTCTACCTGAAGTGCCAGTCACACAAACCTTCTAAACTAATACAAAAAAAAAGGGTTAAAGCATTCCAAACCAGTAGCTCGCTCCCATTGCCAAGAACAGGAAGGAATGGCAGATGTCACCTCAGCATTCCAGCAAAAAAAAACTAGCCCAGATGAGCCAGCGTTTCCAGAACATGCTGCTAGCCCCCTTTTTTAATAATGCCATGTACCTCTAACTGGGCCCTGTACATTCCATAGGAGCAACCTCCCATCCGAAGCACTTTTAGGGGGCAAAGTGGTCGGATTACACCCTCCACCACCACGGAGGTAGCAACGGTGTTCCCTGTCACACTGGTGTTTCACTGAAGGCCGCGTGTCACAGTCGTCTGAGCATCCCTGGGTAAGGAGCCAATAAGGGCAGAGAGACTATAGATAACGAGGGGTCAGACCCAGTTCTTTCTGCTGCTTCTTGGAAAGCATGTTGACCTCTCTCTCTCTCTCTCTCTCTCTCTCTCTCTCTCTGTCTCTCTCTCTGTCTCTCTCTCTGTCTGGAATATTAATGTTTGAGAGCAGCTGCTGCTCTCCACACAGTTGATTCATGGAGCCATGGTCGTGGACTTCCAATTCCAGAAAATCACACACCAGCTTGAAGAAGAAAAAAAACAACCTGTTAAATATTCTTGCTGTGTGGGAAAATCCAAGGGTGTTTCCCCCACAGAAGTTTTTTAAGGCATGGTTGGCGGTAGCATTTTCGAGACTTGGTGAAATTGTGAGATTGCAAGTACAGTAGACAATATTGCGACTTGCAATTGCGATGTATAATACATAAATGGTATTACGTGTCTACTTGCTTGGTTTTCAAGGAAATGCCAGAGGTTTATAGCCTGGAAATCCAGACCCTGATATCTTGAACGATAGAGGGTCTGGCCACGATCAATTATAATTTCCAACTCAAGGGGCGGCTCCTACTCGTGTATTTCAAATGCCACTGCGCGCAGTTGGATAGCACTACAACCAATCAGAGCGATGCACAAGGTGACGTATTAAGCCGTGTTCATTTAGCGAACAGCTGTTAAACTGTTAAATTAAACTTTTGCTGTGGTCGGTCGGCAAAACAGAACATTCCACTTACTTGCTAATGAAAGATTTGAGTACCGTCTTCCAAATCGTAAAGGGTCGAGGCCAAAGCAGTCTCAAACTCAAACTACATATCCGCAGCCATCTTTGATGTTTACTATCACGGCTTCGACCCATGCTTCGACCACGCATGCACGTCACTGTCGTCATCCGGTTACGTCCACCCCAGAGCACCATGCAAAGGGTTCTGGCCCGCCCATATTAGATAGAACCAATTGAAACGTGAGTCTGGATTTCTGGACTTTCTGAAAAAGCTTCAATGGAGAGTGTCCAGACCAACAGGCGTAGTGGCAGGTCTGGGAATGCCAGGTTAAGAGGTTTATAGATAGTTTTGTAATATGTACTTCTCGATTTAAAACATACAAAATAAAAATAATAAACATACAAATAAAAATACAGTTACTAGCCAACTGATTTCAAAATAATTTTAGTTTAAGTTTAAAATTTAAATTAAAAAAAATCATTTTCTATTATTTCTTATATATAAATGACTCCAAACATAACCACAGCTCAGTTGGTTAATAAAATAACACTGTGTAGGTTTGAGTATCCAAACTGTACACTAGATGTTTTAATAAAGGTGATTTAACTTGAAGAAAAGCTCAAATTCAATAGTGTCAGTTGTACTTGCACCACGTGTACGTCTTATATAATATAATTCCTAGGAGTTGCTGAGATGTTTTTCTCCATTGTTGTTGTCCAGGTGCTTTGGGGTTGTTCTGCCGTGTAGGTGCCTGCCCTGTGAGCCTCTCAGCCCAGGGTCTTTATTTTTAGAAGGTCCTCGTGGTTAAATGTGGCTCCACTTTGGCTTCCCTATGGAGGAGAGCTTGTTGTTTTCCTGGACGGGGAAGCAGCAAGTGAGGATGAGGATGATGCCAATGAAGGCTTACTATTTCTGGGCAAACATGTTGTTCACATGGCCCACTGTTAGCCCCAAGGTTGGTAGGTTCAAAGTTGTTTTTGGCCCATGTTGTGCATTGTATGTGTGCGCTCAGGGGTGTGCCACTAAAGGAACTCCTGGCACCGGTAACAATAACAGTGCTGGCACAAAGGAGGCTCGGAGCAGGTTCAACACAGGGCAATGTACTAAGGCCAAGGAGACTTGGTGTGTGTGTGTGTGTGTGTGTGTGTGTGTGTGTGTGTGTGTGTGTGTGTGAGCTGTTATTCTCAGTCCAACTAAGTTCAGCCAGTCTGTTAAATAAGACTGGACTCCATGCTATACTTGAAACAGGAAGTGGATGTAAACAAAGGGCTGTTATGTCAGCTGGAACCGCTTGGGAGGCAAAGAGGGGCCTGGGATTCCCCTAAATGTCCCGTTGGTTATTTAAAACAGTTGGCCTTCTCTCAGAGTGATATCTGCTTTCAGACACAGCTAAAAGCGGCCCTTTCTCATGTACGCCATGCTGTACATTCCTGAAGTAATAACATTTGTCGGTGTACTGTATGCCCAATTTTCTTGGAGATAACTGTCCAGGGTAGACAATGTCGTATTATAGCATACATCTCCTTTTATAGCCTCACTGTTTTACACTGTTAGTCATGCTAGAATAAATCTGTTGTACAAGACAAAAAGCCTCCAATTTCGAAGCCCAAAACCCAAATGTAAGTCATCTATCATGCAAAATGCACTTTTTCATTGATTCTTTCTTTGTTTTGGGTCCCTAGTGTGGCTAGAGACTCCTAAATTATGAGATAAATAACCTCCCCCTTTTTCCTCCACCTTCACCTTTCTTAAAACCTTTATTAAAAATCCCCAGTCAGACTTCTCTCCTCTTATGATGTCATAAGGTGAGAAGCCACGCCCCCCCCCCATTACTAACCTAACCTTGGACTACCTACATCCACCCGTAATAAACACACTGGTAACTAGATTCAGTGCCAATCAAAGCAGACAGGGCTTTTTGGAAGGCGGGACTTAAAGAGACAGCGTTTCGGACAGAGGCTGTAAAGTGGAGATTCAGCAATGACACTATGAGAAAAATAATAATAATAATATAAAAATAAAGGCTTTTTTAGACACTATGGACACACCATGAAAACAGTTTCAAATACACACCCACATAACAATTTTGATCCTGAAAATTTGCATCGTATGTGACCTTTAATCAGTAACTGAAAAATATTAATTGATAACTAATATTTGTTGTTATTCTTCATGTTTCTCTTTCTACCTATTGTGGACATGCGTTGATCTTTTTCTATCCCTCCTCATTTCTCAGATGTGCACCCCAGCCAACACACCAGCGACGCCCCCCAACTTCCCTGACGCGTTGACCATGTTCTCCCGGCTGAAGGCGTCGGAGAGCTTCAACAGCGGCAGCCCCATGTCCGCCTCCATGGCCACCTCCCCCCCGCCCCCCCAGGTGGGCTGCTGGGGCGTCTTACCCAACGTGCCCAACCCTCCACAGGGACTCTGGACTCAGGGGCAGCCCCCCACGCAGCCCTGCCCCGCCTGGCCCACGGGCGTCAACCCCCACACGGGCACGGAGCAGAAGGCTAGCGTAGCCATGGAGGCTGAGAGATGAAGGGCAGCACAGGACTGAAAAGCCCCCCTCCCCCCCAACCTCTGCTGTTCTATCCTGGGGAGGGATGGAAGTAGAGGGGGCGGGGTGAATGCGTGGAGGTGGGGGGGGGGGGCTGATTATCGATAGAAATTGTTTTTTGGTAATTTTTTTCCCCCCAAAACACGGATGGATTTGGAACGAGACGGAATCTACGCAAGACCAAGAAAAACTCAATATGGACAATTTCAGAAGAGGAGAAAAACCAATGCAAATATCAATACAAAAATATAAAATATATATAAAAAGATACGCACACACATAGTAATAAGAGAGCAACTGAAATATTTCTACGTTTTTTTCCTAAGTAAATGCATAGATAGAATACAATATTATTGAAGAAGAAAAAAAGTTACATTTCTAAAGAATCGTCACACCCAAGGATTCTATGTGATGTTCAAGGACATTCAAGGCAGCAAACTTCATTTTCATTTTTTTTTGGTTTAGTTACTTTTTTCTCTTCATTGTTTCAGCCAGTGTTTTTTTGCCGCTGGTGTTGTACCGTGTTTCTGCAACAGTCTGAGCTGCAACAGGAGAGGAGGACTAGCAATGCAGTGTTCCAGATTGACTCAAAAATCAACAAGCACTTAAGTGCGAGTGTGTACGCATGTGAGGGGATGGTCAGTTTGTAATCAAATAATGTATACAAATATACACACACAGACACACACACACACACACACACACGTCTAGAGGACACACCTCCATACTGTCATCCCCATCATCAAAGGTGGGACTATTCTTACCTCACCTGGTGGTCACCTGACTTCTTTCAGCCAATCAGGGATTCTTCTTCTTAAACCAACCATTGTCGCCGCAGGACGTGTTTTTAAAGGATTTTTCTTAAAGGCAGCAGCCACTCTGGTTTATGCTAACCGATCCTCTGCTGCGATGGCTTTTCCTGACAGTTTTAAACCTGGACTCAGACTTCAACTGTCCTCTGTACACTTTTTTTCCTGGAGATTTGGGTTATTACAAGTAAAAAATTAGAAATCATGGTTTAATATAAAATAGTTTATATGATAATTGTTCTGTTTTTGTTAAAAGGTTAAGGGAGGTGGCATTGAAACTGGGCGGGACTTCAGGTTGATCTTATTTTTTTGTGAGTGTGGAGAAGAGTGAATCAAAGCAGCTAAAACGGCTACAGATTTTAAAAAAAAACAAAAAAAACACGACTACTCCATCTTTGTAAACAGAATTGCCACTTTGCATGACGTGTTCATAACGTGTAACATCTTTTGTAGCAAACATACGTGAGGTTGAGACATGTTCACGGTTTGGGGTTGCAGGGAGGGCTCAGAGTTTAAAGTGAGGGGTGGGGCAGTGGGGCTCATCCCAAAGCTAATAGAAATGCAATAGAAGAGTGTTTTTTTCTCCACAAAGCTCGCCTCAAATCAGCAGTGTCTCACTGCCAAGGCAAAAATGTCATGCTTGTATATGAGAAACAATGGGATGAAAGTGGGTTAGGGGCAGCTTGGGGAGGCCCACAGCAGGCTATACGGGGACACTACAGACTACTTTTAGATAAACAATATATATATTCACCCTCAGATACTGTACTACAGAGGGGTTTTTACAACATTTAGGTCTCTAGTTTCGACCGGTCCCTGGTCCATTGATACTGCTGAGGGACAGTTCAGGGATGGCCCTGATATACGGCAATATTTTAAAATGCAGGGTCGGCCCCTTTTTTAGTTTCTCCTGTTTGGATTATTTAGTCATTAGATACGAGAAGAGAGAGAGCAGGGAGAGATATTTTCAATAGCCGAGGGTCTTCTTTTTTGAAATAAAGAGTTGATTGGGACAATTACGGATATAATTATGAATCGATAAGAAAGTTCCTTTTTTTATTATATAGAATAAACTAATGTTTGAGTTCATCCTTTTCCATGCTTCATACTTTATTTGGTTAAATCAGAGCGTTTTCTGGGTGGGCCTGTTCCTAAATGGTTTCTCATGTATGTTTCCCCACTTGTATGACTGTATGAGACCATTCCCACAATATTTGTGGACTACCTGATAATTAACTTATCATTTTTGTGAACCTAAATAAATATTGTATGTCAACCTAATCGGCATGGTTCTATGCAGTCAGTTGATTGGATATCATATCAAGCCTGCATGAATTGTCATTGGGCCTCCTGATCAAGACGTGTGTGTGTGTGTGTGTGTGTGTGTGTGTGTGTGTGTGTGTGTGTGTGAGAACATGGGAAGATGGATGCTTCATAGTCTCACGCTTGGCTACCTCCCAGCCAAGCGGATTTAATGCTGTCACCCAGCCAGACTATAAAAAGTCACAGACCTCTGTCTTTCCCTGCCTCTCTCTCTCTCTCTCTCTCTCTCTGTGTTTGTGTGTGTCCGCGAAAACTAAAGCTCTCTGATGTTTTGGAGCGAGAAGGCCCTTGGAGATGAAAGCCAAAATGGAGGAGAGGAGAGAGAGAGAGAGAGAGAGAAGGAACCAAGCTTTCAAACAGAGGGAGTTAAGCTCTGCGGCCATCACTATCTTCGCCTCTCTGCAACCACGTCTCTTTTCCATGTAAACACAAAAACAAACGCCAGCTGTCCACACACACACCTAACATAAACACACACACACACACACACACACCACACCACACCACACATGCCAGTGGTGGTGTTTAAAGGAAGGAGTTCATAGAGGGTCATGGAGTTCTAGGTGTCCTCATCTCACCTCCCCTCCCCCCGATTACAGGAAATAAAGGGCGATCCCCTTCTGCTGATTGTGTGTGTGTGCCACTCTTCCAGGCTTTGGGCCCAGAGAGTTTCAGCAAGGTCGGGTGAATGCCGACTACTTGGCATTGGGTCCTGCATTTCTTCTCAGCGCGTGGGAACAGCGATAGCAAAAAGCACACACACACACACACACACACAGCAGCATAACACCACCCAGTATGATAACCCTAATTTCTTTAATAAGGTAGTAGTCTGGCTGAACCGTTTCCGCCAGCGTCTATTGGCACTGGCGTTGGCTAACAACGCTTCGCCTCCATTTCCTGTTGTTGGCGTTCCCGTATTGAGCTCCCCCTCAAACAAGGAAACAATTTGCTCACAGTCAACCTGTGTGCTTCTGTGCAGCTCTCTCCCTATCTCTCTCACACACACACACACACACAGGGTGTGAGAAGTCACATTACTGTAGACAGAAATAAAGTGTGGCGATACTTTGGGATAATAATATCGGCGGCGGCGGTCCGGGACGCTGCGCAGCCTAGCTTAGCCTAGCCTAGATGTCCAACTTCATTGTACAACTTCCCCCGGGCAGAAATACCCTCATAAACTCTGGAAAATGAATCGTGGTGGTTTGGATTGAGCACCGGACCTTATAACCAGCTAGATTAAGATCCGCCGTTCCCTTTCTTTGGTGATTTACAGGACAACGGGCCGCCGATGATAATGTTACCAGAGATAACACTGCGTGACTACGTGGCTAGTTAATTCCGGTTAAGTTATCCCGTGAGCTCCTCGGGGGCTAAAGTGTATGGTGTCTTGACATGCTGGTTAGAAAGCAACACACTATGCGTATTCCTTTTGTCTTTAATAGTTTTTTTGTGGCGTTTGCGGGTTAGATTTAGCCATTTCTCTGACAGCCTCTGGACGTGAAGATGTTCCATCAGAATAAGTTCCCCCCCCCCCCCCCCCCCCTCCCCCCCGCTGCTGCTTCCCGGGCTCAGCCCCGCCCTAGATGATTGTGATTGGTTTAAAGAAATAAAAACAGGCCAGCCCAGTTTCCCCCCCGAATAGACGGCTCTAAACGGAGTGCTTCCAGACCATACTACTTGCTGTAGTTTGGTCTGGCTTCGCGAGACTAAAGGTGCGAACACACTACACGCGTTACACGCGTACAGACGCGTATAAAATCGGCTATTGAACCATTGGTTTACGCGCGTACATGGCGCGTAGATGCGTCACTCGCGCTAAAGCAACATTTTAGCCGCGTATGAGCCGCGTATATACACGCCTACGCAGCTACGCGTGGAGTTAAAAAAATTTAACTTTTTACGCTCCTATGCATGACGATTAGCCGCGTTGGCCAATCAGCGTTGGGCTTGACCCGACGTCACATACATTGGCACGGTCGGAGAACAGTGTACTGTACACAGAGGCTGATGAGAGACACCGAGGAGGAAAATGTATTGCAGGCAGCCGAGCCGGTGCTGTATGACAGCAGCTCGGGGTTAGAAGACGTGGGGAGAGTAAACAGGAGAATGGACTTCCTGGTTAATTCAGTGAATATGTGCGGCTGTGCTTTAGTCGATAAAACAAGTTAGCACCGTATAGCATTAGTTAACTCACCCGGTTGTGTGCGGCCGGCTAGCGCCTCATATTATGAACCCAAACATTACGGCTATGTCCGGGGGACTTTCACAACAAGTAGGCCTACAGCGAAGCACCGGTGTTGATCTACGCCAGCCACGGTCCCCTGTCAAAGCCAGGTAGGGTAATGTTGGCTACTTGGCTTTATATTGTGCCGCCGTGCACCGATGCTGCTGTAACTGTGTTTGTTATGTAGCTGCCGTGAATATGCAATGCTGTTTTAATGCTAGGCTATTTGTGCTGTTCAGTTTGGCACCGTTGTTGGCCATGTTGTTGTTGTTTTTGTGCGGACATGCACGCTGTTGTGTCGGGTCTGATCGCAGCCATGGTTAATTAGGGGAAATACAATATCGGGAGGGAGACTACGCATGTTACGCACGTAGAACCATTTTTGACACAAAATGATCAAGCAACATTTTAGCTGTGTTACGCACGTAAATCTTACGCGGGTAACGCGTGTAGTGTGTTCGTACCTTAATAAGGTAGTAACCTCCCTCGCAGTTTTCCCAGGGAACACTTTCTTTGTGTCGCTATTGTATAATTGCAAGAGCCAAGTTCCCCAGTTGGTTTTCTATTTACTCCAAGCAACCTGCTGATTCAAAGAAAAACATAAATTACATTGTATTCAGACTTCGACACTTGGCCGGCAAGAGGGACCACGTGGGGAATGTATCGACAGGCCTTGTAATTCATCAGATGACACGAGAAAACTCACGTTTAAACACAGGAAGATGAGAAAAACGTAGCAAATGTTGTCAGCATTTGTACTATTGTTGAGTGATACAGCTCTGTTCGGTTTATCTATCGTTAACCAGGACATTGTTTCCTGGGTCACTGGATAGTGTGGACACAACACAGCCTCACAGCTGGCACACTATCCGAACACCTGTAAATATCGCTATATTAACTAGCTATGGTAGGGCACTTGGAGTTTACCATGGGCAAATTGGTTTGCCCTTTATTTTTTATTTTGTGTAAACAAAGAGGATTTCTAGCCTCTTGTTGACCTCTATACAATCTACAATCACATTTCCTTTTCAAGTGAAACTAGCAGATGTGAATTTTTCGAACCAGATTAAGTGCTCTACAGTCCACATAATTACTTTGCAAAGAAGAAAATCCTTTTTATTTTACTTAAAGGCATCGTGCCACCCAATTCCTGTTAAATGGCCGATGGTGGCATTAATACGCCAAGAAAACGTAGCAATGCCACCACAAAAAAAGCAGAGAAGATTGCTAGCAAACAAACTGGGGAGGGCAACAACGCACTAGAGATAGATAGCAATAGAGACAATGCACTTCAGTGAGAAACACTGAACGTAAATAGACCTTATTTATTTTGGTCCTGTGGGCATCTTTAACTTTTAGAAATTACACTAGTTTGACATTGTTTAATCTCCGGATAGCCCATTGGCTGTTTCCATTGGCTCTCATCTGCTCTTTCATGCATTTATTGCGCACACTGGTAGCACAGTTAATATAAAGGCCACATGAAGCTACTTGCTGTTGATTTAAATCAACAGCAAACATTTTGCCCTGGAGAAAGATGTATTAATAATTTAAATTGATTACAAACATATATTTTAGCACCAATAAATGGTGGAAGGTTTAGGCTCACTAATGTTTTGGCTCATGAGCTAAAGTATGTTGTTGGTAACAAGATAAAAACACAATATTATCTTGGTTAAAAATGATAAGCTGCACATCTGTGGCAGTCCAGTCCAGTACAGAAGTAAATTGGACACAAAAGCCCAGTGTCATGTTTGATGAAAGCAGAAGAAAGATACAATGTAGCCACGGCAATAGGAAACAGAAGCTAGCTTAAAAAGGAGCTAGTGAAGATGTTTGCATGTAGCCTGCCAGTCAAAAAGGAAGATTTTGTTTGTGTCTGAATTTGATCCAGCAGCAGGTACTGTTGATGTAGAAACTGGACCAAATCAAATCAGTTTTAATTCATATAGCCCTTGTCACAAATACCAATTTCCTTCAGTGGGCTTCCATTGGGTGCTTGTAAGGTATAGAGGGAGAAGACAGAGGACACTGAGCACCGTGTGTGTGTGGGTGGGCAGGGGAGCAGAACGGACACAGTGACATTGGGTGCGTTTGTAACCTAGCACCTCATCTTCCCCCCGGTTCTCTCTACAGGTACAGGTGAAGGATCTGACTCTGCACCGGACAAGCTGCAGCAGGAAGTGCGACAAAGGTCACACACACACACACACACACACACACACAAACACACACACACACACACACACACACACACACACACACACTTTACATATAAACAATGCGTCATGCAGACGTAACGTGGAGAGTGAGAGATGGGAGTATGAGTCAGACAGAAGTGAGGAAGGAAACAAAAAGTGTGCAGCAGAAAGTCAATCGAATGAAGGTTTCATATCCTGTAAAGGCCTTCTTATCTAAAATTCATCAGCTCATGTATGAAAGGGTCATATTCTAAAAAGTGATTTAAAACAAAAGTACAAAGAGAAGATTGAAATGGTGTATCAATCTGAATGAGGATATCCATAGATCTATGGATCTACCAGCCTGGCTATATTCCCCTCTGAGCTAAAAGCAGAGTGAATATTGGACTTACCAGTACGTTTGCAAACTGGCCAGAAACATGACTACAAACGCATGATTATGTTGCTGCAAATCTGCTGGATGTGTTAACGATTTGCTGACACATTGCTGGATCAACTTCACAAGGGATATACGATATCACTGCTGTGTTTACAGCTTGGTGCTTGATCTGCTTTCAAATAGCTGAATAGGCACTTCATGCAGCTTTAAGCATCGGTCCCACTGGAAGAACAGACAGCACTTCTTGTGTTTAGTATTATCAGTTTAATCATATTCCTGCATGAATCCTGTGAAATCAGCTCCAGTGGCACACAATGTAAAAGACAGATGGTCCTGTAATAAAATTGATATCTGAAAATACTATGGCAAAGAAACACTGATGTTTAACAGTGTCTCAGTTACACTTTAATGCATGTGGTAAAGGCCAGCGCCGGTGTCACCAGCTCTACAGTAGTGTGTGTGTGTGTGTGTGTGTGTGATGTGTGTGTGAGAGTGTGAGAGAGTGACCGCAGTGAACCCTTGACAATGGCTGTGTGCCATTTCAGCCACTCTGTAGCCGAGATCCTGAGTTGGACACAAAGCCGACTTTATCTCAGCTCTCTCTGTTGTATCAGTGCTGCCTGGCTGGATGCATTACCACCGGACGTATGCACACAAACAGACACACACACACACTCACTCACTGTGTGTGTGTGTGTGTGTGAATAAATGTATGTGTGTGTGTGTCCATACATATAACACTTACCACCAGGGGAAGTGACAGAGACAGACACGTGTTTCTGTTCCCATGTCATGCGGATCTGTTCGGAAGATAACGTCATTTAAGTAACATGATGTGTGGTGTGTGTGGACACGTACATGTCAATCTGCACTCAATCTGTCTCATGTGTGAGTGTGTGGACTGCTCCAACAGGTCTGACTGGCCTCACCAACAAAAAAAACATGTACAAAATTACAAAGTTGATGTTCCTCTCTTTTTCTTACTGTCTTTTTCACTTCCCTCCATGTTTCTTCTCAATGTCCCCCCCCCCCTCCTCTGTCTGTCTGTGTGTGTGTGAGCCGCAGATAACTCTCTATCCACATGATCTCTCACTCTTTTATTCTCACTTTCTGTCCATTC
Organism: Hyperoplus immaculatus; assembly: GCA_949357725.1. NCBI lineage: Eukaryota > Metazoa > Chordata > Actinopteri > Uranoscopiformes > Ammodytidae > Hyperoplus > Hyperoplus immaculatus. Next base: position 6,535,547 of record OX442366.1, read on the forward strand.
CCAACACACTTCACAGATCAGACACAGGGCTTGGAATGTGGGGAAAGGGATTTTTCAAAAGGCACGGAGGAGAAACGAGCCATAAAAATACAAAAGACAGACAAAAATCACGTTAACAGGTAAATTATCAGGTTCTTACACAGCATGACACCGCAGACACAGACGTTCACACACACACACACACACACACACACACACACACACACACACACACACACACACAGGAACGGTGAATGTGGCTGGCGATTCTGGAGAACGCTTGTTGTCAAAATAAGTGAATATCTCCTACTGATCCACTGCCTTTCCTTACTCTGTGTGCACTAGGGAAAAAGCCAGTGTTTATTAGTAGACTGCACTGTAAACTAGTATGTCAACAAATGGGGTCCACTGCACGTTGCAGCATGCCCGTTTACAGAAACTAGGCTGTGTATTTACACTGTATTTTTTTCAGCACGAGACAGGTAGCGGATCGTGAGGAGATATTCATTGCTTTCGGGTGGGAAAAAGAGTGATTTTGACAACAAGCGTTCTCCAGAATTGCTGACTGCACCTTTAACCCTCTGTGCCACAGCTCTATCGAAGTGGTGTCTCCAATGATGCCATTCAGTGTTCATGCACAGCAAAGCATCATGGTTAATCGTGAGCTGTACATGTTTTCACACTCCTCCCTTTACATTCGTCTGTAATTTTCACGAGCCAGTATGAGCTAATGGCTGTCTGCTTTACATCAAACGTTACCATCCTGCTCTGAAGCTCTGTCTGCAGCCTTGTGTTTGACTGGGAGGGAGGGAGGGAGGGAGAGAGGGAGGCGGCTCTGTGTTCGACAGCAGGGGGTTCGGTTAAATGAGATTAAACATTAATGATCCCTGTGGGGAATCAGGCCATTGCGGCAAACAAGCATCAACTATACATCAAAGCAAAAAAAAACAGGATACAAATAGGAAAACAGAATGGATGAGATGTATGCAAACGTCTACATTAAAGAATACATGCATGGTGATTTATAACGAGGAAGCCGTTTAGAATTACTTCTTCAAATGGCTAGTTTAGATACTCAATGGCAGTGAAACATTTTTTATGATGTACAGAAAATGTGCTCATGTCATGTACACACCAGTAGTGTCATTTAAAACTAGCACACACATTTCCCTGCTTTAATGATAGGCAAATCATTATTTATTATACATGGTGGGTACCATTGTGTACATGTAACATGCAACAGTATGTCCCAATTATTCACAGAAGCTGTAAGATGTTGGAACTCATTCTCCACATCCAAGACTATCCTTATCCTTATCCTTATTATATCTTGTGTCAACCTTATGGTGGCACTATACTGCTAGCATGGCTGAATATATAAAATAGTGCCAAAACAGCAAATAGGCTTGTTTCTTTACGTTCATTGTGGATGTACTGCTGTACTGGCTCTGACTAGTCAATCCAACTGAATAAAAAAAAATGTGTCTGCGTCCCAAGGGGTTTCAAAGCAGGAAACTCTTTATGATTTGTGTCACTGTGAGTTAGCTCTGTTGCGTGTAGCGTTCAACTGAGGTTGCCGTTCCTTTCTCTTCTAATCTCCTGAATTATTTAACTTCCAAATGGTGCTGCTCGGAATGATTTTTTTAAGGACAGCTTTTTTGTTACATAACACCGGTGTTGCAACAGATGATGTACAGGGGCGTTGTGTGTGTGGACATAACTGGTGTGCAAATAGGCGTACGCGCGGGGAGAATGTGATGTAGTGTCTCTGATGCAGAACTGGATCCATCCTCCTGTCGCTGAGGCTGCAGACATCGTTTTTCACATCAGACAGCAGACCTGCATGCTGGCAGCGTGCCTGGCATCCTCTCTCTAGTCCTCTTTTCTCTTCCTCCTCCTCTCTCTTCACCCACTTCTCTACCCTTCTCTTTACACCTCTCTCTCTCTCTCCTCTCTCACTCACTCCTCCCCTCTCACAGACACACTCCATCTGCTTGCATCGGATCAGCATGAGTGGTGCAGTGATCTCGTCTGGCAAAGAAGAGGGTGAGACAAAAAAAGAAAAACACTGGCTCCATTCCAATCCCCATACTTCCCTTCTATTTAGTATGGTAGAACAAATGTGTAGGGTGTCCCAATACATATGGTCCAATACCCACACTTTCTGCAATTCAGTATGGCAGAAAAAAAGATTGAGAATGTCCCAATTTTTGTGGTCAGATTTAGTATGTTTAAAAATCCCCGGATGTCAACTATATCCGGCCGAGATTTTTAGTGTTGAATTGAGAATGCTGAGAATGTTGAATTAGATGATTCTGACCCACAATCCAGTATGTACAGGAAGGGCCGTCACATCGACGGAGCCTCCGTATGAAAACAACCAGAGATGCAACGGATATAAAAGCAAGAGCGCGAGGATCAAGGCGAAATGTTATGATTAAAGTTAACTTTAAGTAAAAGTATGTTCCAATTGTATGCCTACAGCATGCAAATTAGATTATTTGTATGGTCAGATGTGGTATGTAGAATAGAAAAAAGAAAGAGTATTCGATTCGGAACGCAGCCTTACAGTGGAAATCAACATGCTTCATTGCCGATTCTGACCCACGAGCCACTGTGTACCGGAAGATACATCACATCGATGGAGCCTCTGTGTGAAGACAACTAGCAATGCAAGTTTAAAGCGCAACGTTGTGATGCAATAAATGTATGTAAAGTATGTCACAATTGTATGTACTTTTTTAAGATCCGCTGTAATGTGTAAAACAGTAAAAAGAAAAGAGTATGCAATTTGGAATGCAGGGACTGTGTTAGTTTGATGACATCATTCATTACTGCCATTCACCTTCAGCCAACATGTTTTGAGAATGGAGATCATGATGAGTGGAAGTGACTGCTGTGAGTGGGAGGGTGTAGTGTGTGTGTGTGTGTATTTCAAATTCTCCCCGTTAGTCAGTGTGAGGGTCCAGCTGCTGGCTGCTGCACAGGAAGTGCAGATCTAACAATGGGTTTGTTCAGACAAGTGAACAGGAACATTGACAGACTCTAACAGACACACACACACACGCACACACACACACACACACACACACACACTTGCGCTGTCATAACATACTTGTGAGTAACCTCAACAATGACATTTTCAACTGCCTCCCTTGTCTGTACCTGATGCTAATCTTGAAAGTTAACACACATCCTAGCCCTAAATGAATGTAGGCCTACTACTGCAACAGAACTGATAGTACAGTTGTCCGTGTTTAAAATGATGATTTACAACACATCCCTGACTGACATGAGTCCTAGTTTGGTCCTCATAAATCTGTATATACATGGGTAATACACCCCCACACACACAGACACACACACACTAATCTGGTCATGACGCAACCCCAGTGAGCCGTCCTCTGGGAGGGAGCGACCCAGTACAGCCTGATGGAAACAGTGGACAGAGTGTGTCAAAGTCTTCTGTCTCCTCCACTATACAGTGAATGCACAGCTGGTGAACACACACAGACCTATATCACTGCACTATGAGGCATTACACTATTGTTAAGGTTAAAGATGAAGCGGGGTTGATAGACCACCTCCTTGTATGGCTTATGTAACCGCAAACTGGGAATTATAGGCCTACAGTGCTGTTTACCGACGCTATGTAAAGTGTTTCAGTGTGTGTCTCAGAGCATTGTTTCCAACATAAGCGTTGGGTCATTAGTACTTTACTTTCATTTCCAACTCATTAAACTCATTTTCCTGTTTATGAGCTCATTAGCTGGCTTACATTAGCATGCTAGTTCACAGGCTAAGGTTAGCTGACCATGCTGACTATTTTATATAAGGTGTACATTCAAAATAGCATTCTTTACCTCCATTAATCTTTTTTTTGTGACAACATTGAAATATAGGCATGTAATATTAATTCCTTAAAAATTAGCTCTATAACTACCCAATGCACACTTTGTTCACTAGCTAATTGCTAATGTTTTCAACTGTTCAGCGCTGTGTACGTAGCTTACAGTGGGTTCATAAGGCGCTAAATGCTGTGTACAGCCAATTGTGAGCCAACTGTGAATTGTAAAACACCCTTTTCACATTACATATTCAATTGAGATGTTTTTAATTTAAATATATGTATCATAATATATAATATCTTCATTCTTTAGCTTTAAATAATACAGTTAAGGGGGCGCCCTTAGCTCAGTTGGTAGGGCGTCCCCCCAGGGGTGGATTACTGCACGGGCACACCGGGCACAGGCCTAGGGGCCCAAGGGCTCAGGGGGGCCCTAAGCCAGAGATACTGATAGTAACTTTTCATGTCGCATAGTCAAAGTCAAGTCACTCATGTCAATAACAGGGTCCAGAAAGTAATAGTCTAAATATAAGTATACTCATCACAATTTAACAAGATAGAAATCATCATGTGCCCCTCAACTAGTAGGGGAGAAATACAAAAGCAAGTTAAAAACAATAGCATTAGTATCTCTGTCTAAGGGGCTCCACAAGGGGCCTTGAAGGCCCCCTCACACATACAGAAATAAGCTTTCTATGTGTGAATTCTAAATTGTTCATAAAAAGTAGCTATCCACCCTGTATCTGTTGAAATGGGCCCCTCCATTATAGAACATGGGTCTGACCAATCTGTTTAAGAAAAATATGAATGCCTTCTGCATCTCCGGATTTGATATAGCCTCTAAAATTTCCTCTCAAAGTGCACCAGATTGATGCATTTCACTTTAAAAAGGTAAAAAAAAAAATCCGGGGGGACATGCCCCCGGATCCCCCAACAAGGTACAGGGTCCCTCCAACAGTATCCCAAAAACCTGTGGGAAACACTGACTTCCTTAATATGTTCATGCCATTAATTGTATGTATCTGTGCGAACAAGTCAGTGTACTGGACTGGATAGGGAGGAGTGGGGGGGCCCTTTAAGAGTTTGTGCCCAGGGGCCCATTGTCTCATAATCCGTCTATGTATGGGCCTCGGCCAGCAGCGGACCCGGATTCGATTCCAGCCCGCGGTCGTTCTCTGCATGTCACTCCCCTCTCTGCCCCATTTCAACTCTGTCTCTACACTATCAATAAAGCATAAAAATGCCTAAAAAATATCTTAAAAAAAAAAGTACAGTTAAATGTTTTATATACTGTATCTGCCCTATAGAAGGAGGGATGTTAATTATTTTCCATTTATTTGGGAAAAGAGGAAAAATAAAAAATAAATATCTTTTTGATGAGGGATAAATAAATAAAAAAGTGAGGGATGGGAAAAGAAACAATGAAATGAATTCAAGTTTTTGTTTGTGTTTTTTGAAGGTGAATAAACCTCTTGGAAGTGTGATAGGTTAGGATGGTTGATCATTTGGGCCCCAAACACTCTTCTTTACCCTCAGAAATACACAAAGATATGTGAGGACTCTTTGCTGCTCATTAATCCTCCGTGACTGTGCCTATCCTTCACTGGGTGACTTACACAAAACTGACAGGTGGGAGATATTTGATCTGTTTGCATCCCACACACACGCACACACACACACACACAGGAATTAAGTCTGTGAGTATATGTACAAAGTGTATAGTGGATATAGTGTGTAGGTTGGAGGAGCTGAGGCGAGTGATTTTTAAAACAAGTGAGACAAAGAAAGAAAAATGCAAATATTTCAGGTTGGTACACGCACTGAGTGATGAATGAAAGAATAGATTGATGGATGGGGGTATGCCACTGCAGGACTAGTGATGTCAGCCCTGTAAACTGAGGACATAATCCCCTTTAGGGCTGACCTGCTGCTTTTAGTGATAGGGACTGACATCTAGTGGACATCTGCTAGAACAACACCATGGGTTTAGGCCTTTGCCTCTGAAGAACTTAGAGCTATGGAAGAGCATTTCTGCCAGTAAAAGAAGTGAAACATATCCCTATTGTAAGTCGTATAGGGGAACAATAATGTAGATCATCCACCTCACCAGCCACACATACAGAAAGTCAATGGTGGGGACAGCAATGGGCACATCAAAGCTGGATTGTTGTACAAAGTCAATGACTCGCCATTTAAGGTTTCAGTGGCTGGGGTGTCTGTTGAGCTGGAACCAAATCATCTAAATATCCTTTATAGCAATAATGAACTCGAAAGACTATATGGTACATTGATAGTTTAAAGATATTGTCAAATCTACATTAGTTACAATGTTGTATTTGTACACAGTAAAATTGGCAGTGTTGATCCAACACTTAAAGAGTCAATTTCAACACTCTTCCAGATAACATACGCTCCCGACCTACAGAGAGTCAAAAATACTCTTACCGTAGTGTTACATTTTTAGAGTTAATTCAACACTGATAAGAGTTAATATTAGTGACTATATAACTCTGACAGTGTTACTGAAGTTTAACACTATGACGAAAAATAACACTGATAGTGTTATTAACATTTAACACTAGGTTTTTTTAAGTGTTAATCAGAATTAACTCTTATTAATTTACTCTTTATGAGTGTTAGACCTACTTGACACTAAGAGATTACTCCCTACAGTGTTGATTTTAAACTTACTCCTACCAGTGTTAAAACATATACTTGTGTATTTACTCCCTGCTAGTGTTATTCTTATGCAACACTTATTGTTCTACCTTAACATGTCCAGTTTACACTTAAGTTAAGGAAAAATAAGTGTCTGCAGGAGAAAAGCAAAAAACAATATATCCATCGTCTTAATACAAATTTATTAAAAAAAAAAGTTATACAGAGACTTTCAGGTGAAAAACAAATGCTTTGTTTTTAAGAGACGTCCTCCCTCCTAAATGCTCAACATGTATATAAATACTGTCTATTTAACCTCGCATTGTGTATGCGAGGTTCCTCGGACCGTTTACACTGAATTATACAGAAGCATTTAAAAATAAAAAAACAAATAATAAAAAAGACGCAATGCATTGTGGGGCGGTTGAGTAGGAAAAGTATCCTATTGATCCATACACACAATCTTCCCAGAAGTTAGTACTCATCCGGGCATTTCGCGCCTACACAAACTCGCATACACAACCACAACATACTGAAATTGCCGTCAAAATTATTATGAGTAGGACGTTAGTAGGGCTTTTCGAACACAGCCATAGTACAATCTGCATTGTTTTTAAACACACCAGGATGTTAAATATTAATGTTTAGAGCATTCTGGTTACTGATTCTACTTTCAACACTTAAAATAATGGTCAAGGCTGCATTAATAATATAATAATATAACAATATGGAACTATATAAAGGGAGGATCAGATCTGTTTTCCGCACATTTAAAATAGTTTTAAAGCCATTACAGGCAGTTAAGGTGGTTGATGTTCAAGAGTTGGTCTACCTAAAACAGTGGATGTTCAAATGGCTTATGGATCAACAGATTCCTCCCTTTATATTATAGCCAAAAAATAAAGATCTATCTTTCTATATTTCTATCAACCAGTTTAGATTGACTATTGGTCCAGGAAAAATGTTGCAGATTATCAATCAAAACAAACCGTTTCTACACCTGAGCCAGTTAGTATAACTTGCTTATCTTTCACAATAACAGCCAGAATTTGACAAAATACTGGCATCTCTCAGCAACCTCAACGCACACCAATAAACAAGGCCGATATTCAGTGCGATTGTGTTTTACCCATTTCAATGACATAACATAAGTAAATCAATGTGTTTAGCTGCAACATTTTTCCTGGACCAGTAGATAGATTCCAAATGCTTTGCCTCATCACACATACACTAAGTGTGCAAAATTTGTCCAATGATATCAACAGAATAATTTTCAACTGAGTGGAAATATTGCAGAGTTCAATAAACATGAACGCTTGACACCATAAACATGAGGTAGCTGTGAATTTGTTTGTGCAGTATAGCAATGTTCTTCATGTGTGTCTTTTGTTAGGTATATCACACTTTCTTCATGTATGCAAAGCACAGTGTGAAAGGACACAAAAGCAACAGCAATGTCTTGCACTGAATTCTACTGTAGCAGTCTAGCGCGAATCTCTGCGACACGTGGGCTCTCGTGGACTTTGCCTATGTCTATGTTGTACACAGTGGTCTGTACAAAGGTGTACATGTTTTGGAGCATCTGATTGTACATGATACCAAACACAAAGTGTGTCTTAAAGAGTTCGTCGAAAGCTCCAAGAGAGCTGGTTGACCTGCATGGTATGGCTTGCTTGTCAATCACGATGTAGAACTCATGGATGGTGGCCCTGTTCATCCCAACGGCAAGAAGATAGGGCTGAGTGGAGCTGGTGATGGCATCAACATGTTCCTGGACGCTCGTTCCACTCTGATAAAAGATAGGAGTAAAAGTTAAACATTGATCACAGATTAAAATGTTTTAATGTGGTTCAAGACCGTAATTATTAATAAAGGTATAAAAATAAGTTTGAAATATTTAGATCTCATATATTTTGAATTTGAAATTTTAAGTTTAAAGTGGCATAAGAGACGATTTAGGTTGTCCATCAATTTAACATTACAGATGTTGCACAGCTCTGATGATTAGTCCGACAGAAGCTCTTGATTGAGACATTTTAAGTATAATTATACCAGATGTGCCATATTTTTCTTTTCCTAACAACCTTACAAACTTCATTAATCGTCATTACTTCAAAAATTACAATTTCAAAAAAAGAAAACAAATGTAACTCTTGACATTCCTATAACCAATAATACACACCTTCATGAACACAACCAGATGCTTTTCAGCCTGGGATGCTGACACCCTGCCAGGTCTTTTTCGGTCTTGGGTTGAAGGAGGAATCAGGTGGAGGAGGAGGATAATTGAGGAAAGGTCACTGTCCCATCCTATACACAGATACAAAAGAAAGAAAGACAACAAAACACATCTTAAAGCTACAGCTGAACCAAGAATAAACTGGGTAATCATAACAGGAAAAATTCATAGCCTTAAATGAAGTACAACAACCTACCAGAGCCAAGAGAGGCCTCATCCTCTTCTCTTTCATTTGATGTAGCTTCTGCACAATAAATCAGTTCCTTAAGTTCACTAGCTGTAGGGAGGGCCTTGCTCTGCTGGATGATCTTTTGTTTAAATATAGTAGGCCACCTATATGAAGAAATTATTATTTAATTTACAATTCTGGATTTTATTTAATATAATGTTTCAATAATAATAATAATAATAATAATAATAATAATATAGATTTCAAACATACCTTTCCAAAAACTTTGCAGCAACATTTTCTCCAAACTGCAAGATGAAGTCTTGCTCAACCTGCAATACATAAATGACATAGCAAGAAACATAAAAGTGACAGTTCAGGTTATTTGTAGTGATACAAATAATGCTTTAACACTTAATTACCAGGCCTTTGACGTCTCGGAAACGTGGAAATTCAGTCAAGACGTCTGAAGATTTCTCTTCATCGAGGACGATCTGACGACGATATTCAAATGTAATCTTCATCTTCTGCTTGACAGAAGCCTAATCAGAACTATACTTCATGAATGACATGGCCTCCTTGCATTGCTCTTCAGTCAGGGTCATCTCAGGACTTAATGATACATCTCTTCTAGCTTTCGGTCCTCCACCAGTCTGACGAGGAGAAGCTCTGGTCTCTGATGTAGCATTGCTCTTCTGGATGGTTTTGAGCCTCCATGCTAAATAACCAGTGCCACTTTCACCATCATAGAAATGTTCCTTTAAATAAATAAAAAAACAATAATTACCAAGTAGAAAACTGTACTTGTGTACACCCACCAGTCAATATCTTATTGCTTATTGTATTGTAGTTTCTGTATATTTGTTGGAATGCATAAAAATACTTACATATCCATTTTTGGAATATGGATCCATCAGGTACGGGAACATGGAAACTATGCCTTTGGCATACATCTCTCTGACATGGCGTGGCGGTGCCATCCTGCAGAGGGTAAAACAACACAACAAACAAGTCTAACATGGGAGATTTAAAGTTTAAAAACTAAGTCTCTAAATAAACACAAAACTAACTGATGAAGGCAGTGAAGTGTGAATGAACAGCCAAATCTGATTTTACAAACATGAGTCCAGTAAAGTTTTTCTTACCCATGAGCTTCAGTCATGTTGGCAGCAAGGATGTTCACCATCTGTCGCCGTGAAGAGTCAGTCAGACTTTTTGTCCTGTTGTATTCTTTCACAATACGATCTCCACCTGCTGTCTTAGCCAGGGCTGATTCAACCAACTGTGAAACAACACAACAGGAAATACAATAAAAAGTGAGCAATCCCCAAAGAAAACTGCCACATCAAACATTATACACGTCAACATACGCGTTTTGCATCTTGGTCTTGTTTCTGCCGTTTTGCTGACGGACTTGAATCCTCCTCCAGAATGATGGTGTCATCAGAGGTGCAAGATACAAGTTCTAGGATGACTGAATCTTTAGAGTTGTAGTTAGAAAGTTCCAGTGCTGCATCAGACAGTGAACTGCCTGTTGCTCCCTCGAATGCTACATGTATAGGAGAGGGATGAGAGAGAAACAAACCTCCCATTTGTCAGTTTTTCACAACCTACATTTGTAACCGAGTCTAGCTCAAAGAATAGAGTCATGACAGAAACTTACTGTGTTTGAATCTGATTGTAAATACACCAGCGTTTGGCTGCTGTGCAACATCTTCAAAGACGTCTGCGTCCACCTCTGTTCCCGTCTCATCATACACTGTGACGCCTTCAGAGGGTGGCGGGATGGAGAACTTCATGAAAGCTTTAGGAAAAATACACAAACAGAGGTTTTAAACCCTTAAACATGGTCACTGTGTAGGGCACCTAATGTCATCATCATTATTATTTACATACAATTTTAAACTTTATACATACAAACTCAACTAAGCCGACCAGTGAAAAACCCAAGAGAGCTAGCTTGCCTGAGAGCAAGACAAATATTTACAATCATTAGAATATTGATAACGTGAAATGACAATATCCACTATCCTTTTGTTTTTACAATATAGTATGACTAATACTCACCAGCATTCAAGAATTCTTCAAAGTGTGGCTCTGTTATCTTGATATATTTTTGTTCCATATTTATTTTAGTTTTTATCAACATGATGGCACCTGTAAAATCAGATGAAACAATTGTATAATCTACAGCACAGCACTTTTTAATATAGCATAGAAGATGGGGATATCTTATTGATCAACTTAAAGCCCTTTCACACCAAGCAGATATTCCTCCAAATAATTTTTAACAGACTTAATGCATTCTAACATGTGCACACCGTTGTGGAACATTCATGCAGGTAAAACACATATTTGTGTCTCAAAGACATAGTAAGCTCATTCAGCCTCCTCCCCATAGCAGTATTTCCTATTACATTGTAATGAAACCAGACTAAAAACATTTGAGTAAAAAGAATAAAAGACCAACATAGACTTGAGCTGTTTGTATGTGTTCAATTACCGAATTATAAAAGGCCTAACAGCCAAGGCCAAAGCTAGCTTGAACATGCCTGCCTCTTGAAGCTAATTAGGCTAACAATTAGCTAAAGGAGGCAGGCAAATGTGAATAAGCTTCAACATTTCCGACAGAGTTGGACGATAGTCCGTAAATTAGCTGCTAGTTTATGTTAATGGCTGTCATCCAACTCTCAGTCTCTAGGCAATGTTGAAGCTAACTTAAATGTGCCTGCCTCCATAGGCTAATTATTAGCCTCACGAGGCAGGCACATTCAAGCTAGCTTTGGCCTTGGCTGTTAGCCCTCTCGGTATTTGAAGATATACAAACAGCTCAAGTCTGTGTTAACCAGCTATAACACGTTTTGTAAAATGTTACTCCGACTGCAATGCCAAAAAAATTGGTGTATTAACTGATAAAGTAAGTGTAACTCACCGAGGGTTATCCTTGATGATGACAATGGCAAAATGGCGACGTGGGCATCGTGGTCTGAGTTAGGAAAAATTAGGTGGGGGCGGAGATTTCCAGAATAGGCTTCAGAGTTGTTTCGAAGGAACACCTGCCTTCAACCAGTTGTCAGTCACTACTCTTGCTTTTGTTAAAGTAACTCTGATAGAGTACATGTGCCTTAACACTGTACATTTTACACTGTAAATTAGAACTCTGAAATTTAACATTCACACTGGCTGATATCTTACTCTTAGTTTGTTGAAATTACTCTCACTGTTGTTGTAATAACTCTGAAGGAGTACATATTTTTTGACAATGCCTTTTTAACTCTTGAGAATTTACTGTGTATAGCTGTAATGGCATATCGATTAAATTACAACTTAACATCTTAACATCAACAACAGTTCCCTTTTAAATTGACCTTAGCGAGGCTTGTATATTGTTTGCATGGTTAGTCAGGCAAAGTGATGAAGGGACCTTTGAAGACAGTGCTACTGGAGCGCAGGTACACTTTTTATCCCATAATTAATGACTGTTTATAGTTTATAGTTTTTGTCTTATTTTCTTTCTTTTATTGGCGGAAATGGGCTTCCATATACACAAATGAACAATCTTTATTTCCGTGTTCACCACTTTATATATGGTTGACAGTGGCCCACATAAGCTCCACAGTGTCATAGAAACACCCAAGAATCCCAGGTGACACTTTGTCAAACTGTAACATAGTATGAAATAAATAAATAAAATTAGGTCACAGGTAAGTCTGATGAAATACACTCCTTATCTGTACACACACGTCATTACAGCCGGTTGGTCATTGTTCTACTGGCACCAGTGTACTTGTATATGGAGTGATTTTTTTTTTTAGTGTGTGGAATATAGGTCAGACATCATGTGCTCTGCTGATGTTGTGAACTCGCTCCAGGCTTTATTGATGCTACGGTTTGCTAGCTGCCGTCATATGGGGCCAAATGCCACATTTCACAGATGAATAACTCGGTACTCTGTACATATTCAAACACCATACATATTCATTTAAGTACATAACATGATGTATCCTTACTCTTATTCAAGAATATACTTATTGTGCATTTGTTAAGGGTTTTTAAAGGCTGAAGTTGTATTATATAACTTTGGACTAAATTACTTTAAAAAGAATTGTATCACACCTGCACAACATGTTTCTTTATAAAAAAAAGCCCTTTGTATGTTTTTGTATGGTACATATGTTATATGTATGTTGCCTATGTTTTTCATTGTTTTTATTGTGCAAATAAATACATTTTAAAAAACACAACCGTTGTCTATACTTGATATGTAAATAAAACCTTGTTCCTCCTCCCACAAGCGACTAGAAATCAATAAATGGTGCTCTAAATAGTTTTCGTTTATATATATTTATATATTATGGTGGATGACGTGACGTGGCTTTTTTGTGTCCATGCGTCAAACACATATTTAAAAAATATATATTTGTCAAAAAAAAATCTTATTCTAGTAGCATGAGTACTCAGCACATTCTGGTGAGTTATTAAAAAGTAATATTTTAAAAATAAACAAATACAATTAAATAAATAATTCAGGTAACAGGACTGAACGTTAAGATGTATCCGGTCAACTTTTGTTACAATATCATCCAATTTACTGAAAATAAAAGGGGAGAACCTACTTTTGGTCTTCCCATGACCTATCAGAAGAGCTACACTGCTCATATTCCAGTTTCGCAAGGGTTTTTTGTAATGTTTAGATTTTAGAACGTTAATTGTGTTAGGGTAACAGGACTGAAAGTAACAGGACTGAGTTTTTTTTAACATATAATTGGCATAATAATGCAAATATATATACATAGGGTCCATTCTAGTAGCATGAGTACACTCAGCACATTCTGGTGAGTTATTAAAAAGTATTATTTTAAAAATAAACAAATAATATTAAAGAAATAATTTAGGTAACAGGACTCGACTAAAATGTGTAAAATATTATGGATTTCTGATGATAACATTTGCATTGAAGCATATATTGAACAGAATCACACAGCAGTGCAAACATATTAAGATATCTGCAGGATTTTTTTCATTATATTGCATACTAAAGTGTTGTGTTAGAGCGTGGGGACAGGTTAAAAATGCTATTTCTCAGTGTAAACTGTAGTTTTTATCAGTTATAAAATAAATATTTTAAATTCACATTCAGGCCAATGTGGAAGAGACATTGCTTAATACATTAACGTATGGTATATTTAATTTTCATGCAAATGTATACCTTTGAAGGCTTGGGGACAGAAATGTCACCCATTTGGCGGAATGGCCCTGTTAGCCTGCTATCATAAAATGACATAGCAAAAAATGGTCTTAAAGTGCATGAATGAAACCTCATATGGTATGACGCTAAATCATACAGTGTGACAGGCTTTTCCTGTCACACTGTATGATCCATTTGTCACACTATGTGATATGAAGTGTATTTTCTTACACATAAAATTATTATTCACCTGAGTTAACACTTTATTCTTGTATGTTATAGCTTTCAACCCATAATCACATAAAAAGGTGACTACTTGACTACTTGTACATTACTACTGTCCTTCTGAGTACTGGATACTCACTCAACCCCAATACCTACCTACTTGAGTGGTGTCAAAATATCAAATTATTAATAGAAAATCTATTGCAATGTGGTGTGGTTTACCCAATGATGGGACTATATCATTTGGTGTGACGAGAAATTATGAAGATAAAAAGGCTTTATCATTTATTTATTCAGCGATTAATTATAGAATCTCACTGGAACACATGGAAAATACTATGAGCTATAGAGACAAGTAGTTTTGTTAGATTTATTACAGGATAGGGGAGAGTGGCCTAAATTGTGCCACTTTTTACTCAAAGTGACTTTAAAGTGAGGCTTTGACAGTAACGTCTCCAACTCTCATATGTACATATATTTTAGGGTGTTGTGCATCCCTGTCAATAAAAACTTTGGATCTGAAATAAACTGTTGAACAAATATAGCTTTCGGAAAAAAAGATGTCTTGTGGCACAACTTGCCCCCGGTGTGGTGTAAGTTGTGCCGTTGGAGAGAATACCATGGGGTAAATTGTGCCATTGATATATATCTCATAAACTGTAATGCAAGACAAATCCAATAGACAATCACTTATTTAAGGTGTACTTAAAGTAAATAAAGTAAATATTTTACAAAGATTGAAGACAATTTTTCTTAAACAAGGCCTAGCAGATCTAATGGTTTTACCTGCAAAAGCTCAAATGACAAAGTCACCATCATCATCTTTCTGGCCATCTGAACTCTCATTAGTGGTGTCGTTAAGTGGAATGGAGATGTCACTCTCTTCTGAGCTACTGTAGACAATCACTTTCTTTTGGTGACCAGCGTGTATACAGCCATGCCAATGGCACAACTCTCAGAAATGTACTTTGCACTAGCTGCTCCGCCCTTATAGAACCAACTGCCACCTGGCATATGCGATTCCCCCTCCATTTCTGCCTTTAAATCAAGGCTCAAAACCCATCTGTACACCCTGGTTTTTTCTCCCCATTAACTATTTTACCTCTGCACTACTATCTTTGTTTATATGTGGATGTCTGGGCTTTATGTCTTTTATTTTTGTTATTGTTATTTTACCTTCATTTTTTACCTACTGAATGCACTATGTTCAGCACTTTGGACAGTGCAAACTGTTATAAATGTGCTTTTATAAATACATTTTACTTACTTACTTACTTATAACTCACCCAGGCCCTCTGGCACAAATCACTCCAACCCCAGAATTTTGGATAATAAGCATTATGCAGTAGTTTAGGGCTGACATTGTGCTCACTATATAGACACAAAGTGTAGCATACCAAAGCACTAAAACATTTGTCAAATGTTTTCAAACGTGTTTATAATTGTTCAGACACAATAATCAAAACACTTTGATCATGGAAATGTTACTTTGAAAGGCAAAATCAGTTTTTTGAGCTTAAATGTGCTTATATCTTATTCCATGTTTCTCCCTTCTTTACAGGATGAGTTAAATGGATGGCTCTTCTTAAATATGTGGTCACATTTCCAATTTCTTCTATGGTTTTCTAGAAACAAGGGGTGGCACAACTTCCCCACCGGCACAACTTAGGCCACTCTCCCCTATATTGGAATTAAGCTAAAATATACCAAAAAATTGATGGCACGTCTTACATTGGGCGATGATGATGAAAAATAATGCTAAATGTATTGTTTTGAAATGCTGAATCTCAATAAAGATAAAATGAAGAATTGTGATGAAACCAGTATACTTAAGATAAGTACAACCCATTATAATTTAAATACAAAAACTTTTGTGTCACACCATATGACAATTTAAAGCACAGACTCAAACAAATTGGTGAATAAATACATATTTCAATTAAAAATCTAAAGACATTTTGAGAAATTTAAGAATCAGTAGCCTACAACTAAACTCAATAATTCTCAGGTCAAATATTTGAATATTTCTTTTGAAACTTTTTTGGGGGCTTATATGTCATCAACCCATATATATAACTTTAAATAATCAAGACTAAATAACAAACTAAAGGGGGGCGCTCGTGGTGTAGTGGTTAGAGCGCCAACAATCCTTTAAAAGAAATTCAATCAAAGCTGGAATTCATTTGGTAAGCCCAAACACAGGTGATGTTGTAGGTTAAGTACAGACCTGACTCAGAATTATTCAACCAAAGCCACGAAGAGAAATAAACATAGCAGATGGAGTTAACTGAGCTCGTATTTGACCTTTGACTACAGTGCATTTGGGTATTTTTCTTGACATGACATGGAAATGGAAAAAAGGAAGTTTGATCAATCAAATGAATTCATTACATGTGGAAAAATGTAATACAGTTTTTTTCGATCGCTAAACCACAGTGGGCACAGCTGTAGCTCAATGTGCAAAACTCTAACTACAGTCTGCACTACCAACAGTCACTGGAGCTGAACAGTTCACTTCACCTGCAAAACAGGTTCAGTGCAGCAAACACTATGAACCAGCCTCATTGAGATAACACACACTGTCACTCAGAACCTGCTCAGAGTACAAACACTAGCATCAAACCCCAATACACAAATTACAAACTTTTAATCTTTACTGTTTGAATAATTTCAGTTATTTCAAACAAATTACATGATATTTTCTTTGATGAAAGGGTGAAATAATTTCACATGAAATTGTTTATTTTATAATAGTTTTTTTAGGAAAACAAAAATGAATGAAAATCAGAAGTTTGCTTCAATAGATACACATTTTGTATATTTTATTGAAAACATTTCCAAATGTAGTATTTATCTGTGTAAATATTCTATAATTGTAATACAGAAATCAATTCCTGTAATGTTGTCATTTACTGTAAGGAAAGGCAACTCTAATCTGTTTGTTTGCTGGAAAATTCGTATTACAGATGCAACTTTCGATTTTTGCAGATTGGGTTGCTATCTCAACCCTGCCTCTCTCTTTGCAGCCCATGATTCACAACAGGCTCTATCAGTGTTGCCCTTACTGTATTTCATCAGACATTACAGCTCTATGTCCACACATCTACACTCTCACTGCCACTCTTCTACCTCCAACAACCTGTCTTCCTTGGTCCATTTCCAAAAAAAATTATATCCTAATAATTCCCTTCATACTGTATATATGTTCACTAACAAGACATCTTAGTGTTTCAGTTGAAATTGCAATCCGCAGTGTTTGAAAGGCATTCATTCTGTTTTGAATGTGTGGTTTACAGTTGTGGCATCAGCAGTGTGTTAGCATTTGAAAAAAGTGCTGGAAATCCACATTGTTGTGCAGGCTGTGGTTAAGCCATGAGATCGGTGTGTAGAGTTTTGAAAATTGTGTTTAAGCAATGAAAAAAAAAAAAAACGAGCTACAGTTTGGTCCGAATGAACCGCTGCTCTGCTTACTGTTGTTAAAGTTTTGCACATGTCGCTCCAGTTGTGCCCACTGTGGTTTAGCGATCGTTAAAAAAACTGTAATAATCCACCTGACATAGAATAAAAAGGTTGTTTCTTTTCACAAGTCAAATCATTACCATACCTCGCTACTGAATATATGACCACAGCCTTTGTGTTTTGTTAGGCTTCAGGCGGCTGACAGCATTTGCATGTTTCACAGCCTAATCTATTTGTGTATTCTGTTTACTTTATCTAAAAGCACCCAGTGAAAAAAATATTTGGTGACACCTCTTGTTGAAGCTATACTTTCAATGCCACAAGCAGGAACTGTCCAGGGGATGAAGGCAAAAATTATTTCTGAGGATTTTTATTTCACAATGCCTAGGATTTATTTTTGGCAGAATCATTTCCAAAGAGACAGCGATTTCTTATGCGGCATGCCCAGAACATGTGTGACATCATCTGGCTTTCCAATGATCTGAGATGCAAATGAAAAAGGAATCCCTCTCAAACTAAGCTGGGCGGGAAAAAAAAGGACTTGAGGTCTGGTTTATGATGTTTATGACTTTAGTTTGAAGATTCAGCATCTGGTTAAAAAACTACTTCTAAAAACACCAGTATGGAGGACCCTCAGCCAAGCACTGGCCCTTCTCCACCGGCCCCCATGGAGGTCCGCATACAGCAGCTTCAGAACAGACTGTTCCTCCTGCAGAAGATGAAGAACGTCAAGAACAAGGCAGAAGACAGCAGTGATGGGACCACAGTGGAAAGTGAGTCACTCAGTCAGTTGATTTGACAGTAAAAACAAATGAATTGGTTCACTTAGGCTGTAATTCAGTGGTTCCCCTTCATTCTCATTACAAACCCTTGTCACAGGCTGCAGATATGTGAGCAGTGAGTGATTTTGTAGTTTAAAAAATTGCCTAGGAATGATTTTTCATCACGAGGAGGTAAAATGTGTTAAAATTTCACACAAAAAGAGATCCCTCAGTAATGTAAACTATTTCATGTGGCACAAATCTTTTGTCTCCTCAGTCCTGCTGGTGCTCTTTACTTTCTGTTTAGAGCTTCTCTTACCTAGACCTTATTAACCTGTATTTCAGATTGCAAATTTGTGTTGCATATAGTTTTATTAATCTTGAATCTTCATTTATTTAAAGCTGTTACGAGGAACTTTTAAATATTTCTGAAACAGTCTACATTTTCCTCTGATGATCATACATGACATGTAACACCAAACAAGACCATCAATGCAAAGATAACTAGTTTTAAAGCCTTTGTCATGCCTCCACCGAATAACCTTTGTACAGGAATCGTTCTCTTTATTCGTATATATATATAATTATATTATATGTATATTTTCCGGATGTTTAAGAACTGTTCATTATCTATTTTCAGTGAGAGGAACTTGTTTCAATAGGACATACATCTCTTTATAATGATGCCTCTTTACTGCCTCCATGTGGCCACAATGAGGTACTACACCCATGGACATTTATGGAGTCAGTCTAAATAATAGTTCTCAATCAGTTAAATCCTATTCAGAGCGTGAGTGCAGGCGATATAACCTGTTATTGAAAGGCAAACAAAAAAGTTAAAACTATTGAAAGGCACTTTAGTATTAATATTATGATTAAAAATGAAAACTACATTAGAGCTGGCTGTAGATCAGTTTGAGCTGCGTTAACCTCCCTCTCCCTCTCCCTGTGTGCTGTGTTCAGTCACCAGCGAGGACAGTGATGACCTGTGTGAGCTGGAGGTCATCCAGATGGAGCTGCACCAGCTGCTGCTTAAAAAGGAAGAGATGGAGGAAGAGGGACAGAGCTCCACACTCAGTAAGGGCAAACAGTGGATGACACCTTTCTCGCTGTTAAAGCTCCCATATTATACACCATATTATATGGTCTTAGTGGTCCCTAATACGTTTTTCTTTAATTGTTTGCTGAAAAAAACTTTCAGATAATTTATTGTACTATGCTGATGTTCAGCTAATCTCACAATGGCCTATTTTTTAAAAAGAGCTGCAGCTCCCCTCGTAAATATACAATCTTTGAGCTCCCCCCGCCCCCTGTCCGGAAGCGAAGCCAGATACGCCTCGCCCTCTGTCTGTCAGGGCCGTGGACCAATAAGAAATAGGGGTGTACTGCACAGTGGAAGCTTCTGGCTTTCCAGTTTTTGAGGTCAGAAACGAGGAGAATTCTGACTGGAGTATGTTGGGGGGAGGGGTGGGGGTTTCAGAAAGGGGGAGAGTGAGAAAAGGAGAGATTGTTATTTTTCAAAATATTTTGGCAGTCTCTAGGCACACCGTGGACCCATGGATATGTTAGAACACATTTAAAAAGTGCATTTAGCATAATATGTGACCTTTAAATCAGACAATGACCTTTTACACACTTTTTTACTTAATGGAATAGTTCAGCATTTTTTTTTTTTTTGCTTTTTGCCCCACTCTCCGACTCAAGAATAGGTGACAGAAACCGTTTCTTTAACTGTTGAACCTGCTCCCCTTGACTACCAGTGTTTGAGCTAAGCTAACATGTAAGAGTGACCTTTGCCCATTTCTATATCAAAAATGCACGCACGGTAACAGGACCAATTTCAGTTGTCTTTTTTCTTGAGCTGGAGCAAAAAAAAAGGCTAAAAAAATGTTGAACTATTTCTGTAATGCATCCACAATGTCACTCTGCACATTGTGTTTGAACTGCCCATGTTTTGGAATTCAGCTCAAGAGGACAGCCATCCCACTTCTTATAAGAGTGATACACCCTATGGGGGGATCTACACGCTGCCTCCTTTTAACCTGACACAGCAGGAGGGTGTTAAACAGGAGCAGCCAGAAAGAACTGCGACTCTGACAGAAATACCTATCGACCGTGTTGTTCCAGGTAAGTCACACAATCACATACACATAGCACACTCGTCTGTCACACACATAGAACACTCTCTGTCATGTCTTTGTGTACGTGCGAGTGTCATTTTGACCAGTCACACATGTTGTCTGTCTCTCTGTCGTGGGCCAGTGGACAGTCTGGGTCCAACGCCAGATCTCACCCAGTGTCCAACCTGTCAAGAGGTCGTCTTCACACAAACCCAGCTGGTAGTGGGTGAGACTGTGTGGATAGTTTGCTGCTTGTGCGTCATGATAGGGTAAGTGTGTGTGTGTGTGTGTGTGTGTGTGTGTGTGTGTGTAGAGTGATTTCCCATTGGTATTGAGGACTAGCTGCTTAAAGGTGCAGTCAGTGATTCTGGATAATGATTGTAGACAAAAATCACTTTTTGTCAAACTCAGTGAATATCTCCTCACGATCCACTTCCTGTTTGTACCGTGTGTGTGTGTATGTGTGTGTGCGCACTGAAACAAAATCCAGTGTTAATACACAGCCTAGGATCTGTAAACTGGTATTCAAACAAAGGGGGACCACCATAGCTGGCAATGACACTGGTAGCGGATTGAGAGGAGATATTCACAGCTTTTTGACAAAATTTTTTTGTCATCAAACGTTCTCCAGAATCACTTACTCAACATTTCTTAGAGAGAGCTCAGTGACACGGTTGACGTAGCAAAGGGGTCATCCACATTTCTACAATTTTATTTTAATCGTTAAAATTAGGCCCTATGTTCCCACAGCTTTACATTCTGGTGGCAAGGGTAAGGGGACTGGGAAAGGTTAGGAGTCAGACCAACACACACACACACACACTTCACTCTGTATATAGCTCGACTACTTAGAAATATGGGAACATAGGCCAGGCACGCTCCCGTAAAGACTATTCTTTAAACCTTGCACATCACCCGTCTCATCCCCGCTCTCTTCCTTCCTTCCACAGGGGTGTGGCAGGTTGTTGTGCGATCCCTTTCTTCACGAAAAGCCTCATGGACGTCCACCACCATTGTCCCCGGTGCAAGGCACACATATACACCTACCGGCCTTTTTGACATGGACGGTTTACTACATGAACATCAACCTGAATGGATTTTGTACAGTGCTATTCCATGGCTTCAAGCTCTTGTGAGACCATTTCCTGTGGTCTTGGAGCTGATTGGGGATCAGCCTTAATTGTCTTTTTACTTAAAAAATTTTTTATTCGTCTGTACGACATGAAGTGAACTACGCAAGCAATTTTTTAAGGGGTGGTTTCTTGTTTGACTCTACAACTCATGCGCGTGGACTGCTGGCACAACCTTCATAAAGGCTTGGATAACCTCTGTCAAACATACAATAGTTATTGGATAGCCAGCAAAACAATGACCTAATTCAAGCTGTCGGCATTGCCTTCACAGATGCAAATACTGTTATTCAAAACACTCCTCACTTCAACATGTATGTCAAGTATTCAATGTATCAGCTACCAAGATCCACAAAGTAAACCCCTTGATTTACATTTCTGTTGTTGATATCAGGAAACAGCTTTGTGGATTGTTTGGGCAAATCTGGTGATCTTTGTGACATGCTTCCCTGGCATGAGGGAAATAGGTCCGGGAATAACCCATTATCTGACCAGAAAATGGAAATAAGTTTGAGGACATATGCAAACGCAGGTTTATAACACCGTCTCGTCTGACAAACAACTGTTTTCACACACCGCCAACCGCGACACAATTCAAATGTTGTGGCTTCCTCGATTCTTCCGTATTTTCTCTCATGTTTGTAATACAACACTACCATTTGTTAATATTGTTTGAGAAGTATTTTCGCAGTGAATATATATATATAATATATACGTGTGTATTATTCTGTCAATCATTCTGCAGAGGCGGTCACAGTACACCACATTTTATTGACACGTAAAAGGCATACAGTACTTATATACATCTTTTTGGAGTATTTACAAAATATAGAACCCATGGATGTTAAGACATGTATAAAAATATGCATTACATCTATATAAATATGTACACAATGTGCAAAACATATGGCATACAAACAACAAGAGGCGTGGCATGGGTAGAGATACAAATGAGTAGACTCTGAAGGATGTAAATGTACTGAGGAGGGAGAGTGTGCTTCCAATAAAGTCCTAGAAATGTTTGTATGAAGAGAGATTCTTTAGATTGATGTTGCTTCCAAAAATCCCTAACATAAGAAAAGTGTGATTCAAAAAAATATCCCCACACCTTACCATGCAGATATGAAGTGCTTTTTTGTTTTCTGTAGTAAAAACTATTAAAATGAAGGACTATTAAAATGAAGGCAGGATCTGACATACGGCACACACACACACACAGACAGAGAGGCAGAGACAGAGAAGCTGTATGTATGTATACACATGATGAAATCCTCTTTTAAAGATTTTTTTTTTTTACACAAGCATTAAAAGATGAACTGTTTTACACCCTAAAAAAAAGTCAAAAATCCAAAAAAGCATGTAAAAAGCAAGAACTCTTTTCAAAGCGCTTTAAGAAGGGTGACATGACTGGGGAACAGCAGAAAACACTATGAACTGTTCATCTCTTCCACGACACACAAGTCATGTACAGTTTTACTCTCCCAGCAAAAAGGAATACAACAACTAGGGTATGACAGGGGCAGAGAGTGGTGACCAGAAGAATGTCTGAAGGGCTTTAACAGGTTGTAGAACTGGGGAAAAAAAACAACCCAAAACAACACAACAAATGCAACATAGCCTTTGGAATTGCTCTTACATGTGGTCAAATGTATTTTTTTTTTAAAATGGGGCACAAACATCCATGTGTCTGGGCCTGATCTCATGACAAAAGGTCTCAAGTGCAGCAGTAAGAGTGTCACATAAAGGGCTGTCACTCACATCTCTCACATTATTGCTGATGAGAAGGGCAAATCAGAATTACACAGGCAGGAAATACATTTCATTTAAAATGCATTTAAAAAAAGACAGCCCCTTATTAACCCCCCTCTTCCCCCACCAGCTAAGAATGACCCTAAAATACCAACAGAAGAGAGGCGACGCCCTCTAGTGCCCCGTGGACGTAATGACAGAATAAAGTGGTTCAAAATGTGCTGGAAATATGATACATTGGACATGAGTGATTTCGTAAAAAAAGAAGAAAGCAATCTTACTTCAAAGTGCCGTATAATAAGAGTGTATCTATCCCCAATGTCATTTAGACTGAGATACTGAACCAGTAACTATGTTGGAAAATAAACAGCGAGTGGGATATGATTCAATCCGTTACAATATATATTTTTTTAAATCAAGAATTCATGACGTTTTTTTTTTTTTTACAAAAGTAGCTAAGCCCTCTTCACCGATGCCCCACCACGGGGTGTCTGTGCGTTTTTTGACTTATGGGATGACAGAGTTAAAAACAAACAGTAAAACAGTCATAGAAGCCTTTTTAAAGAGGGGGAAGTTTTGGACTACGTCAAACTGAATATTAGCAAGTGATTTGATTTCATAGATATTAGCAACTTTTTTCTTCAGACAACTTGGCAACAGCCCGAGATTAAATGTGATTACGATCATGCACACAGAGACACAGGTGCAACATGCAATAGACAGGACGAGAAATCCACACGTACAGACAGACACACACAACATGCACACTGGTTTCTCACACACTCTCACACACACACACACACACACGGTCTGGAAATGAGCTTTGTCTAAATAGCATTGTTAGATTAGCACACCAGCATAACTGGAGGTCAACCTGTTTTTACTTCACAATGTCCCGATTCCTCCACAGGATAATTGGTCACTCAATTACACACACACACACACACACACACACACACACACACACACACACACACAAACACACACAAAGTGCAGGGATATTGTAAGACAGCTTGATACAACGCTCATCTTTATCCCTTGATACAACTGGCAACAGACACACACACACGGATCACATCTATTATGGATGTGTGTCTGAACGTGTCAGTAACCGACATTTGTTCCCTTTCCACTGTTTCTCAGTTCATTATCAGAAAAAAAAGAAAAGAAAAAAAAGCTGCCAACTTTCTGAGTTAAGTCCATTTTTTCATATTTTCCAAAAAAAATAAAAAAATCACATTCAAAACAAGATACTTGGAGGACGAGTGCGGCCTCTCTAGAGCATGTTTGGCCACGCCATCTTTGTTCTAATCACGCTCATTATTGATTACTTCATATTAAACCATCACCTTGGATATGCAGAGTTCATATTTCCTTGTTCTGAGGTGAGTGTGTCAGATCTCCTCATAAGTGCATAGATGCGCGTAGATAGAGTCGCCCAGACTAAAGTCCAGGTCTTTGTTCATTGGTTCATCAGCTTGACCGGGTCACATCTGATACAACAGATCAGCATAGTCAACAAACATGTAACGTATACCTTCTATGTACTGTGGTCTATGTAATGTAAATGTACTACTGTATGTGGTAGACTGGACCAGTTTGAACAGAGGCCTGATCTCCACCCAGCTAGGAATCCCTTTAAAATGTAATGAGCATGCCTGACCTGGAGTCATAAAGAGGACAAACGGACATGACAGCCATTACTTAGACTGGTTTAGTCTGAGCCTTTCCAAGTGAAGTGGTCAGTGTTCAACACTGTACACATGTCATAAAGCACCAATGTCCCAGGCCAAGCCTCTAACACCTTTTGATTCAAAATCTAATCTCCTTCATTTTTGAATTTACAACTAGACTTCATCAGTCAGCCAACTGTGAAGGGACACAGTTATTGTGTTGAATAAATCTAGTATGACAGGGTATGCCTCTGTAGAACACAGGCCTTCACGTCACACTACCACCTTTAAAAACCTTTTGACATAGTTACTGTGCTAACACAGTAAAATAGACGCAGTGTTCACACGAAGAGGCAACATCAGCCATCAACGCTGCTCAGTCGCTGTCTGAGTTGTACTGTAGTTGTACTAGTGTGGTTTAGAGAGTATTTACAAGCAGCCCATGCTACCAGTATTCATTTGGCTCTGTCTTCTTGACTGTATTTGATCATTAAAATCATTATATCGGTCACTGAAATTGTCTCGTCAGTTTAAAATCCCTTTATCACTAATGTTAAAAGGTGACCAAGATGGCCGTAGTGATGACATAATAAACCCTCTTTTGAAGCTGTGCAAACTCCTGCTTGTAGTTCAACTTGATAGAGTGCACTGCCCGTGTAGTGTCTCTTAAGGCCAGGACACACCAGCCCGATAATCGCCGTCGTCAAAAAAAATGGAGTCGGCCGTTTCAGGAAGCTCCAGCTTCCCGTCGCTGCTAAAGAACACACCGAGACGACTGTTTATTTTCCGTACGCTCGCGGGACGTAATGTCTCCACAACAGCAGGCGGCGCTAATCTGTATTGTGGCCCGAAAAAATACGAAAGCCGGAAATGATTGGACATCTCTCTAGAGCATAAACATAGATAGAAATACGTATTTATAGTTATGGACCATAAGAGCACAATTTTTAGCAGAGAGTGTCGAGCATGGTGTCGAGCAGTCAACAAGGGTTGATGCATGTGAGTACTCTCAAAACGAAACGAACAAACACATTAAAACGATGGCTAGCTGTTGTTAGCTGTTTGTGCTACCCGCCTCACTTCCGGGCTTCACTGATTCGCTAGCCCTCCACCAATCAAATTGCTCCAAATGAAAGACGGTCGGCCGCCGATTGAACATGTTCAATCGGCGGCCGACAGGCTCAAAACAAGCCCGACGACCTCTACGTCGGCCGACGTCACGGCACACACCAAACAGATTCGTCTTTTTTTTTGACGACGGCGATTATCGGGCTGGTGTGTCCTGGCCTTTATGTGTAGTGGGAATATTACAGATAGTGTGGATGTCCTGGTGAGAGTGTTATGGCACAAACACGCCATGTTTTCTCCTCCTTTAGCTTCCCTATCTAAAACCGTAGAACTCAACCTCTTTGCTGCTGTCAGCCCCTTTCTTCTATCCATCTCCCTCCTCCTGACTCAGCCCACTCCCTTTGAACCCCTCCATCCTGTGCCCATCATTCCCAGTGCAGCTGCAGGTCGTGTGAATCCAGGAAGTCAGTTGGGATGCCCAGCGGTGTGAGCGCCCCGGCAGGCCCCGGGGGCATGGTGAGGTCCAGCCACTCCATGTTGTCCAGGCCCATGTTGTTGAGGGAGGAGGGGGGGGAGGAGGACTCACAGAAGGACAGCTCCGAGGTGTCCATGGGCGAGTAGGGCTGCTGCTCCATGAGCTGGGCCTGCAGCTCCTCCATCAGGCCCTGTGTGCGCGGGTCAGACACCGGAGACGTGTCGGCCAGCGTGCGCTCCAGGAAGGCCTCCAGCTGGTTGTCCGAGGCCAGCGAGGAGAGGCCGGGCAGAGCGCCGTGGCCCAGCATAGGGCTCGGGGTGGGGGGAAGGGCCACCTGGATCTGTGGAGGAGGTCTGGAGAGAACCGTGTTGACCGGCAGGGTGGTGATGTTCGCCGTGACTGGGACGGTCTTAGCGTGAGACACGGAAGGGCCAGAGTGGATGAATGGAGTGATCTCTGGAAGGGACGACAAGGGATACAATAAAAAGTAAATATGGTGGGTGTACAACCGATGAGGGCTACTTTGAACACTGGCAATGATACTGACTGGGACGTTTTAACAGAACATCGTTGTTCACAGTGGGACACTAAAAATCTGACACTGATACTGTAGAAAAAATGTTTGAAATACAAACTGATTGAACTGAATGTAATTTAACACTATTAATTATATCAGAAGGAGGCAGATCCTGTTTATCTATCACTTTTAGCTGTTTATCTTTAAGCTAATTTTAACAGTTTATTTTTTTACTAAGCTAACTACTTTTAGCTAACTACGTCAACTGTTTACCAGTTTTAGCTAACTATTTTAACTCTACACATATTGGCAAGACAACATTGACAAGACAAGACAAATATCTAAGAATATCTGATATCATTCATGATCAGTCAGCGTAAGATTCAACTGCAAACACTGCTGCCTACAGGAGTTTCCTCAGCATTTCCCTGGGACTAGAATGTTTTAAACTCACTCACAACATAACACTATGATCTGGGTTGGTACTGTCGAGTGTTCACCTCCTTACCTCCGCTCTCTATGAGAATGTCGAACAAGTCATCCATGTGCTGACTCGTTGCCGTGGGAACCTTAAAAGACAGTCCAAAAAAATGGTTAGGAGACTGGAGGCTGGCTCAACAAAAACACTTCCTCAAGGCTGGAAAACTGAAAATAGACTTTGGCGTTTTCATGCTTTCTTGTATTCAGAAGGATACAGCATGTGCTAGATAAATGTAACGACACGGTCTGACACATGTCAAGTGGTGTGTGCGTTTGGTGTGTGTCTAACCTGGGAGACATTGTGGGTGTGTAGGTTGCGGCTCTGTTTGACAGCATCCTCGTAGCGGGGAGGCTCTCGTGTCTTGGGAGGCTGAGGAACAAGGGAGGCGGGCTGAAGGATGAATGTAGGCTGGGGAGAAGGAGACTGGAAGAATAGAGAGGCAGGCACAATCAGGAACCATCTAAACTACTAATTAAAGGTTGCGTGCGCTCCGAAAAGAAATATGGTGTTAATACACAGCCTAGGCTCTGTAAACGGGTATGTAAAAAAAAGGGTGTGTAAAAAAATAAATAAATAAAAAATAAATAAATAAGTGGGCCCACTGTAGCCAGCAACATATCCATTTAAAGAGCATAGGCTGTGCATTAACAATGGATTTTTTACAGTGCACACACAGTACGGACAGGTAGCTTATCAAAAAAAAATAAGAAAGTGTGGTGTCGTTTCAAAATAAGCTGACTTCACCTTTAAGTTTTTAAATATAACTTATTAAAAGATCTGAACAGCATCCAGTAAGTGCTCCCTCCTCTCCAGTATTAACCCAGCACTGATACCTTGTTGAAGGGTCCGTTGGAGATGTTGTGGTTGGGAGAAGCCCTCGGAGAGACCCTGCTCTCGGGGGAGCTTCTTAGGAAACACTGGGGGTTCATCACTGGACTGGTGCGGTTCTCCATACCGACTGTGTTATTGCACATAGTAAGAGGCTGTGAACACACAAGACACAGTCACATATCAGTCATCATCATCAGGTTTGACATCATCATGACAGCACCACAAAAACAAGGCAGATATAAAAAGACACAAAAAGCCCCTTAGACAAAAACTACTAGTTTGAAAGCGGAACTGAAAGTACAGCAAATGGGACATATTACACACACACACACACACACACACACACACACACACACACACACACACACACACACAGCTACAGGAGTGACTGAAGAGTAGACATTCATGAGTAATACACAATTATCTCAATTATCTTATGATCCACTGGATTTTGAACTCCTGTTGAAATGTGAAAGCAGCTAAATACGTCTTTAGAAAAAGATATGAACATGACGAAAAACAAAAAGCTGTTGATAGTAAAAACATGATACATTCATGTACTTCAAGAACAGAAAGGGCAAAGGTCACAACAGCACAATTACACACAGAAAGGCATCTACAGTATCTATGCACTGTGACTGACCTGCAGTAGTTGGTTGTTGTTGGCCATCTGCTGGCTGGGTGCCATCTTAGTGGTTTGCATTTGAGGACCTGCAGACTGGACCAGGCCTGGGTTGGAGACTGTGGCCTGAAGAACAGACTGAGAGGAGGGGGCGAGAGGGTAAGAACATCATTCTGCAAGACACCTCCGGGTCTAGACATCCAGTTTTTATAACATATTGTGTCTCGTCGTCATTAAAGCTATACTGCGTAACTTTTTATATATAAGTTAAAGAGGACCTATTATACTACTTTTCTGGTCTTAATTTCTTGTTTTACACTGCTATAGAGCAACCTGACACGAATCACATCACAAAAAACTATGTAGATTTTCGCGAAGCTCTTTCTCTTATTTTGGCGATCCAGCACGTCCTGTCAACACTTGAGTGTGTGTGCTTCGGCAATCTCCGCTCCCTCCGCCTGTGCATCGGCCATCTCCGCTACCCCCCCCCCCCCTCCTGCAAACCCCACTCCGTTGTGATTGGTTACCTTCCTTCCGGAACACTTTCAGTGGCGGGAAGCGCGAGCATGGACCTATAAGGGCGCGAGGCAGACGCGAACAGGGAAGTGACAGCATTACCATACATGGAAACATCCGCGTGGTGAAGTCACAAAGTTTTATGCGACGTCACGAATTATGAAAGGGTAGACCGCTTTGAACACGTGACTTCTCGACTGGCTAGAATAGTGTTTAGTGCTCGGCACAGACACCCCAGACGGTCAGCAGGGAATACGTCGAAATGCATGTAAGTCATTATTTGATAATTTAGTATGGTTAAGCATGACTATGAATCATCATAACAACGTTTATAGGTCATAAAAGTCAAAAAGCATCATAGGTCCTCTTTAATGTCGATTACATTCAAGCCATTGCCAAACGAGTTGATACAAAGTTGATTAATCTGCTCCACAAAACTCTCTCTGTATTTCTCAGTATGGCAACATTTACAAACTGGTGTACCCCCCCCCCCCAAGAAGTTACACACTTTAGCTTTAAAACTAAGCTTAAACTAAACTGAAGCACATAAACACACTCTTAACAGTCATCTCTTACTTGCAGGCCGCTTGGCAGCTGTATTGCAGTGGCGTTGTTGGGTAGCGAGACCGGCAGGAGGATCTGGGTGCCCGGCTGGCCCAGCAGAGTCTGAGGTTGACCCAGGGACACTCCACCTGTGTGGCTGATGAAGAACTGCTGCAGGCTGGGTGGTGCGGCGGTGGCGGGTTGGGAGCGTGGCTTGGAGCTCTGGAGCTTGTTGGGACTCCTCTGGGGCTGATGGGGGCCGGCGGTGGTGACTTGGGGCTGGGCTTGGTGCTGCATGTGGGTGAGGGTCTGCTGGAGCTGCACCGGCTTGCCAGAAGAAACCGTCACATCCTCCAATTTCACCACCGTGGGCACTAGGGCGGAGAGAGCCTGGGAGCCCCCCAGGAAAGAGTTGACCAGTGTTGTAGCGGCGGTGGTGGATGAACAGTTTGAGCGCATTGGGCCCTCTAGTTTGACCACATTAGAGTTGAGCACAGCGGGGACAGAGTTGAGATGAGCTACGGAGGTCAGTTGGGGAGTGACGATGGAGGCAGGTTCACCGTGGCCCGACCTCTTCTCAGTCTGCAGCTGCATCTTCAGCTCTTCCACCAGCCTCTGCTCCTGCTCCAGCTTCCTCATCAGGTCTTCTATCTGTCGCTCCTTCTCGTGCAGCCGCCTGTCCTTTTCCACTGGCACGTGGAAAGACATTTGAGGGGACGGCATTTGTGGTCCCGTCCATCCAGAGCCCAGCACCATGCGTGTTTCAGGAGGAGACTCGGACATGCCCGAGTCCGGCAGGTGGACAGAGGGCTCGTTGGGTGAGACGGGCGGCGTGGAGTAGATGCTCTCTGGAGCGGCCAGCTGCTGGACTAGAGTGGTAGTGGTGGTGGCAGTGGTGATCTCCATGGTGGGAGCAGAGGAGCTGGGAGGGTCCTGGAAAGGCTTCAGTCGTTCTATCAGATCCGTCTTGGTCCCGGACACAGGGAGGCCACGGAGCTTTAGCTCCAGTTTGAGCTCAGCCACCTGCACAGATGAGCATATGAAAAAATGATAATACAAAAAAATGTCACTATCAATTTTGGACTTGTGCTGGATGAAGAGTGGCGTTAGAGCAACCACCACCACCAACAGCAAGACTCCAGGAAGATCACTAGTCTGTAGGGTTGTCCCCGACTAACGATTTACATAGTCAAAGTTTTTTCCTGCTCAGTTTTTAACATTGGCTTGTCAATTGGCCATTTTTCTTCCAAACCGGACAAAGGGGCTGAAATACCCAAATACAGTTTGTCTTTAATTTAGTGTATTGTTACTTAATCTATCATTCACGCACACTAAGGAGATTGATTAATAGTTGTTTTCACATTTTTATTAAAAGTATAATAGGCTGATATTTTTACCACAATAGAAACCAAGCAATTCCATGACAAATTAAACTTCTCCCCCAGGTTATCAATCTTTTAATCTATCTCTCAGTAGACAAGCAGATGAATACATGTCCATTGCCTTGCCTTAAAAAATGTAAATATGTACAGAAAGGGTTGAAAATAACTAGTCATAGCTGATACAGTGTGAACATGTTAAATAGGTTATTCTGCTAGTATTTGTGGCAAAACAAAGCTGTTACTTAAATTCGTATTTTAAAAAAAATTCAACGGTACTTGATTTTTGAATGGCACAATTTTAAATTACAAGTTTGGTGGGTGCAGAGTTTGCCAGTTGAACGTGGGTTTCCAGTTACCTTCATTTCCTCGAGGTTGGCAGGCAGGACTCCTGGTTTGCGGTTGGAGAGGGAGATGTTTGTGCGAGCCGAGGCCAGAGCCACAGAGGGGGGCGGTGGTGCAGTGGGCAGAGACACCATGATGGTGCTGCCTGGCTGACCCTCTGACACAGGTCTACACACACACACAGAGGAAGATGAGGTCATTGTCATTTCAGGACATATTCACACAACTTCAGTGACACAATATTGAGAAACGGGAAAATGGGAAGCGCAGGTGGGAAGGTGGACAAAGGCTTATTATTGAAAAAGATGGCTGAAGGGATGGAGAGAATAGAGAAAGAGAGGAAATATGTTTCCCCTATATATGAACAGACCATCCATCCTGTGCCCCTGTGACATTCACTAACAAAGCCGGTCGAACCAAACCGTGTTGCGCTATAGCACAATTCAAAGAGGGGACATTTATGAAAACAGCTAACATCCTGTTGGTCATACTGTATATATGATTAGAGGCAAGAGTTGTTATTGGAATCTAGCTAATGGGCGTCTGGGTCGTTGAAAACAACAATGTTTAACCTGCTGTCAGGCGCTTTCAGATAAAGAGTAATGGAGGCCAAGACAAGCCAGTTTAGAGGGGAAACATTTTTTTTGTTGTTATTTTTTAAAATAGGCTACATAGCAGCAGATAAGTACAGACATACATAAATACAATACATATCTGTGACATACACAGACAAAAATACCAGAACATTATTTTCTCATTATTTCTGATGTATTCAAAACGTACTTGAGTGGTGCTGGTAAAATGGTCTGGTAGTTGTAGTGTTGTTGCTGCTGGCTGAGGATCTGCAGCTGGAGGAAGAGCTGCTGTTGCTGCAGTATGCGGGCATAGGAGGAGTCCATGGGCTCCTCGCTGGCCTCCATCTTCTGGTCTGGGGGAACGTACTGGTGGTACTTGAGCTTCTTCACCCTGGACTTGGGCTCTTTGCCCTTCTTACTGCGGCTCTTCTCCGACGGCGTCTTCTGCTGGCTTTGCTGTTGTCGGGAGGGAAATGGGGAAAAAAAACAATTATGGTTTGTCCAGCAGCAACAATTCAAATGTGACAGAGCGAGAGGGAGAGAGGTGTGATTTATATTTAGAAGTGAAAATAAAGTGCTGTTACTTTAATCAGTGTTGGGCCTGGCTTTGAATAAGCAGCTGTGGTGACTGGCGCTGTGAGGGTGACAGCTGGGCGACTGGCAGGCGGCTCACTGGCAGAGAAGATTTTCACAAAGTCCGTTGTGGCTTGTGTAGCAGCTGAAAAGTTGGTCTAGAGAAATAAAAGAAAAAACAGACTGAAATCGTTTGTATGTGTCTGACATGTTTAAGAAAACCTAAACAAAACAATAATTGGTGAAAGACAACTTATAAGAAGCTACAATATGGTACAAGGTCACTGCGACCTCACACACTATGTAAGGTTGTAGTAACCTTTTACCTCCAAAATCAAAATCACTTCACTTGTGCTAAGTTTGACTAAAATCCCTCAAAACATTCTTGAGCAAAATAGCTCAGAAGATTTGATGTCACTGTAACCTTGACCTGTAGACTCCAAAATCAGATCAGTATACCTCTGACCTTCGGCTATGGCTGATGCAGCGGCCAAAATACCCCTGTGGTTATTAATAATTAGGACTGGCATACATAATGAGCAGTGGAAGGGTTCTAACCTGCAGCATGGTGTTGGGTAGAGGGGGTGGTGGAGGTGGGGGAGGAGGTGGAGGTGCTATGGATGGAGAGGGCGTCTCTGGCACTCTGCTCTCCATGGGAGAGGGCACAGAGCTCTGAGACTCCTGGCTGGCCGGCTGCTCTGGGGACTGGGCTTCACAGCTGTCTTCATCGTACACCATGGGATAATTCACTGGAGAGACAAAAACAACATCCAGTACTTAACCACTCACTGTTACACACAGGTAGTACACTCGTTTCTCTCCAACTCCATTCATTGTCCATCAAACAAAGACCTTTTTCTGATAGTGTCCATTAAAGCCCCTGTAACCCAAAGCCACAAAAACCTTCTAGCTATGTAGATTGGGGAGTTGGTCGCATGATAGTAAAGCATCTGAAAAGAGTTAGGCACTTGATCAATCCAAATTTAAGATCTGGACATTTAAATTTGATAAACGTTAGAGAAATTTGTTTAAAATGAGTCAGCAATGCTCTGGTTCCTATTACACAATCTTGGCAGTTCTCTGCCTGAACGTTCTATAAAAAAATGACTGTTGGTATGGAGACCGTTCGATACAGCTACGTTCTATAATATTTATTTTCAATCGGATCAGATGTAAAAGCTTATGAAGACAACCAAGTGTGATATCATATGCTGATCCAGAGGCTTTAAGGCAGATATGTTCTAAAAGCACTTGTTCTAAAATGGCGACTCTAGCCATTTTATGGACACTGTGGTTTGGTTCGAAAAGCCACAATAACGTCCTCCCTCCTACATACTCAACATGTATGAACTACTGTACATACTGTCTACTTAACCATTTACACTGACATATACAGAAGCAATAAATAATTAAAAAAAACTTCTGTGTCGTTTGAAAAGACGCAATGCGTTGTGGGGCGGTTGAGTAGGAAAAGTAACCTATCGATCCATACACAAAATCTTCCCGGAAGCAAGCACTCATCCAGTCATTTCTCGCCTACACAAACTCGCATACACAACCACAACATACTCAAATTGATGTCAAAATTAGTATGAAAAAAGGACGTTAGTATGGCTTTTCGAACACAGCCTGTATCTCACCGATGATGGCCTCTTTCAGGCTTTCATCCACAGGCAGGATGTTTTTCTCCACCAGCTCCAGGGGGCCGGGCCTCTGGGCGATCTTCTCGTTCAGGTTGTCTGCCAGCCGGGCTCTCTTCAGCCTCATCTGGGTGGCCTGCAGCGAGGGCTCTGCTCCCGTCTCTGACCAGACAGAAAAACGCATCACATATAGAGTATATACTGTACAAAACATTTAAATATCATAGAAAAGTCCATTCAATAAGTGTATTTCCATGTATTCTAGATTCATTAGACAACTTCTGTTTTTAAATTTGATAATTACGGCTTAATAGCTCATAAAAATCCAGCATCTCTAAATATTTGAATATTACATAAGACCGATCAGAAAAAGGATTTATAATACAGGAATGTCAATTTTCTGAAAAGTATGTTTAATCTAGATTAATTTCACTTTATGTGTAATGAATCCAGAATAAAAGGAAAGTTTCACTTTTTGAATTGAATTTCAGAAAATAAATTAACTTTTCATTGAAATTCCAATTTCTTTAAAGGCCAGGACACACCGGTCCGACTACCCGAAAATGGAGTCTGCCGTTTCAGGCAGCTCCAGTCTCCCCGTCGCGGCCAAAAAAGTGCCAAGAACACACCGAGCCGACTACTGACTTTCCGTACGCTCTGCGCTTGCGCAAGACGTAATGTCTCCATAACAGCAGGCGGCGCTAATCTCTATTGTGGCCCCCAAGAAAAAGGAAGCTGGAAATGATGGGACAACTCTCTCTAGACCATAAACATAGATATAAATACGTATTTATATTTATGGACCATAAAGAGCACCATTTTTAGAGTGTC
The DNA here is from genome assembly GCA_949357725.1 of Hyperoplus immaculatus. NCBI lineage: Eukaryota > Metazoa > Chordata > Actinopteri > Uranoscopiformes > Ammodytidae > Hyperoplus > Hyperoplus immaculatus. The sequence goes on from OX442366.1 coordinate 6,571,140, forward strand.
GAGCATGGTGTCGAGCAATGGTTGATGCATGTGAGTACTCGCTGAACGAAACAAACAAACACATTAAAACAATGGCTAACTGTTGTTAGCTGTTTGTGCTACCCGCCTCACTTCCGGGCTTCACTGATTCGCTAGCCCTCCACCAATCAAATTGCTCCAACTGAAAGACTGCCTGCCGCCGATTGAACATGTTGAATCGGCTCAAAAGAAGCCCGACGACATCTACGACGACCGACGTCACGGCACACACCAAACAGATTCGTGTCCCCGCCCCCTTCAGACTCTCCGACGGCGATTATCGGGCCGGTGTGTCCAGGCCTTTAGATGCACCTGGAAATCATTCTGTACAATGTCAGCTTTCTTTCCTATTCAAAGGGACGTCTTTTTATTCCAATTATTTATTTAGAAAGGCTCCGGGGAACACAATACGAGACAATAAGTGTTTTAAAGAATCACCAGTACCCTGCAGGATGTGCATCCTGACCAGCTCAGCTCTCTCCGGGCGACTGCGGATTTTGTGCTTGAGGAAGTTCTCAGTCTAGAAAAGAGAGAGACGGACTCAGAATGATCAGTTAATCATCCACACAGTTCATGTTGTGTTCTTGTTCAGTGAGCAACACACACTGTCACTAATCCACAGTCATCACTATGGCCTCACCCTGGCTCTCTCCAAGCTGCGAATCTGCCCATGGAAAGCTGCCGGGCTCTTCAGAGCTGCAACACAGATTTTTACAAAATGTTTTTAAACTCGGACAAGGTTACACACAAATTATTTAGATTGGCGCTAATAGAGCACACATGTTTTATTATGTCAGCCATCCAGGTCCCAGTTTGTTAGCATACAGCAGCCCACACAGCATTGGCTATGTGGTGGTGAGTGATGGACAGACTGGCAGAGGCTGATACACTCACGTGGCATGATGCCCTGGTCCACCAGCTGCTCACGCGTTCGCCTTTGCTGGAGCCTCAACTGCAGGACTGAAAACAAGAACAGGAAAGAACAAATGTTAGAAAAGAAAAACAATGGCCTCATGGTTGGAAAATCATCAGAGGAACAAACAAAGAGATGAGGTAGTATATAAAAAGAAAATGGGGAAAAGAAAATGAGATCAAACCGAGGCTAACCACACGCTAACCTCTCACCACCCCCCTGATGTATCACTCATATCCTGTTCTCTCCAGTAATTAGGTTGACAAAATACGATCACGTCATTCTCCGAAGAGGCATTTTGCACCCAGCCAGGTCTTAAGCGATCTTACAAGTCGACCACACGTTTTGTATAAACATGGGTTACACACAGAAGTGTGCGGTAGTGTGGTGGTAACTAAATCAGCTGTTCCTACGCTGGCCGCGGGAGACTTCAGCCTCGGAACAATTATCCCTGTTTTAAATTGGATTCCCGTAAGGTTTAGGATTCACTTTTCAAGTTGTTGTTTTCACGTATAGAGCCCGAGCACCGGAGTATATCTGTGACTTTCTCCCTCCAACTGGCTGTCCCTGTGCCTTTGAGGTAGTGGCTCCAACATTACTGAACTCTCTTCGAAAAAGCCTTGTCTTTTTAATTTGTGGCTTTTCTCTGTTATTTTTTACTTTACTAACTTTGTGTAAAGAGCTACCTGGGACAACTTCAGTCCTAAGGAGGTGGATAGTGTTTTATTCTGTTCTCCCACTATCCTATGACATTTCCCAGGCTTTTATTATGTGCTCACAAGCCTGTTGCTTTAATGTTTAGTCCACCCACTAGCCAAAAACAAAACAACAGGACCAGGCTATTGCACGAGGCAAAGGAGCGCAACCACCACAAACATACTATACATCATTTTCATTAACACCATCTCTCCATTGGCCTTAAGTTTAACCCTTGCCCTCCTGTGAAAGATATTTTATTAACCCTAAAACTTCACAGAATTGCAGGACGAGCAGGCAACAGCCTTAACCTGCCATGAAGATAGCAACAAAGTAAAGGAGTGCTCACCTGCTCTGATCCCAGTGCAGCTACAGGCCATCATCTAAGACTACTGGCCTATAGCACAGTCCCAAATGATACTTGTAACAATAAAAAAATAAACTAAGGGATAAATCAATTTAAACCCAAATGAACAGCCTTTGTATTGAAGTCCAGAGTATTTTTTAAGTCATATCCTCTCAGCTGCAGTGGAAAAATCTATCAACCAGATTGCATCGCTTGTAAGAACTACAGAGAAGCAACATTGGGCCCGTCCTCTTTTCCCTTGCCCTCTCTGACATATATTTCTTCCCTTGCTGGGCCACAACTCCCCCCCCCCCTCCTCCCTCTCTATTCTCACTTCCCTCACTCAGGCTGGGATGGGTTAATTTTCTGGCTTTAGGCAATCTCAGCACAGCCCTTTGATGTGGAGGACTAACACTCATTCCTTATATCTACTAAGGACAAAGGACAAGGAAAACAGCTGCATCTTCAACTTGAAGAGATGAGGACAAAACGTCACGCTATCAAATAGCATCCAAACACTGACCATGACTCAAAACAGACACCTCTCCATTCACAGGAAGTGACACGTCAAAACTTACAATGACACACAAGCTCCCTGGCTCCGACAGGATACAGCTGGCCAAACCAGCCTCACGTATGATTTGTATCTCTGGTCTCTTTAATGGCGTCCCATTCATTATCACACCCCAGATATGCATAAAGGAGATGTACATAAACTGCGGGCACCTCTTTTCACCCCACTGATCATATCACCTTGGTGGTATCGCAGAATTGTAATAAATAAAAATGTTGTATGCATTAAATACAACTATGGAGAAAATTTCTCATTTTCTCAATTTTCATCAAGTAATCTCTAGATTACTTAAAGAAAATGCTCTTATTGATAAGAATATATTGGAATTTGGTAGAGATTTTGTCAGTTGTTTATATTATAAAACAAAAACATTTTCATTCTCAAAAATATGCCTATAAATAGTAAAAAACCAGAGACACTGAATATTTGGAGTGGTCTCTTAATTTTTTCCCAGAGCTGTATACTCTGGCTGGCTACTGATTGGTCAGACATTTTGCAGTGGTTTGTTGTGAAGTGGCTTCATGAAATAAAATGATTCAGACGCGGGGTAGCTACATTCAGTGAAAAGCTGGAGAGAGGAACTGAGTTTGGTTGAAGGTGATAAGACTTCCAGTCAGTGGCATTGTCCAATAAATTCCTCCGGGAAATGCTTCTCAGGCCAGACAAACACATGTTGACCTGTGACCTGAATGACTTGACTGAGCTGTTTGTGCTTCACAGACACCGGCACGCACACACAACCAGTCAGCGGGTCAATGGAGCAAAACACAGGGCTCGCATACAAATATGTTTTTCCACCTGCGGTCAAAAGGAAAGCTTTTTAAATATGGATTTAAAAGCTACTCAAGGACCTGTATAAGACAAACGTTTGACAGAAATAGAGCAGGGAAGATGGTGAAACTAGCTTGACGTTTTGGGGAAAACACTTGTGTGCTTTTTGGTTGAGGGTTAGGAGTTTTAATGTCTTTAATACTTGAGGCAGCAGATTGGTAATTTAGCTACAAAGTGGAAGAACAAGGCTTGCCTAGCCTCTGTCCAAACAACACCTGTCCACCAATACTTCAATAACATGTTATACTGTGCTTGAATAATCAGAAAAAAACATCACAGTGAGGTTACCAGGATGTTACTGCATTTAGGGGGAAAAAAAGTCCCACACATTGTCCCACCTGTTAATCATGAACTTGGACATTTTTACACTTTGGTTTTCGTTGGAAAGAGGAGCTGGTAAGCGGATTTTGTAACCTTTGGACAGAGCCGGAAGGGGATTTTCCCCCTTGTTTCCAGTTGTTATGCTATGTTAAATTAAACTAACTACAATAGAGCTCTAGCTTTATATTTAACGGACCGATAGGACAATTACATCAATCTTCGTCACTGACTATCAGCGAGAAATCAAATATGCGTATTCCCAAAATAATGCACTTCTCCTTTAAAGCGTGAGACAAAAACAAGCTCATAATATCACTAGACCACTAATGTATAGACAGCAAGAGGCTTCACATTGTGTCCGCCTGCAGTGTGTGTGTGAGACATTCTAATGAGTCATGTATCAGTAGCCTTATTGATTGCACATCACAGGCTCTCTCTCTTACTGGCAAGACTCTCACAATCCCCTGTCACAACAAACTCACTGGCCTGTCTGTGGACTGTGCTGACAGAGCAGCCCTCCTCCTCCACTCTGTTGAGCTACAGCCTCCTGCCACGCACAAGTGAGGCGGTCAGATACACTCAGACCTGTCACCATGGTAGACAGATTAACACCTGCATGTTAAAACCAATATGGGTGGTTGGGGGGGGGGGGCTCTTCTGTGGTTGGCAAAGTGCTGGGGATGGCTCAGAGGGTGGAAAGTATGCGGTGTGTCTGTGTGTGTGTTCTCACTGGAGGTGGGAAGGGACAACAGCCCAGATGATGAGTGGGTGCTACTATTGTTGACATTCCACAGAAATGTTCCACCCCTCCAAGACGTTTTTTACTGCGCTCACCTGCAGCACGACAAAGCATGAAATCCTAAGTGTTGTGTGCCAAGGCCTGTGTACTGCAGCGCCGCAAGAGCTGTGGCTATACTGCCTGTGTCTGGTTGACCGTATCTGACAAATGAGAATTTTTTTTTCTTCTGAGCACCGTGGTCAAATATCGCAGGGATTGCACTGAAGTGATCTCCCTGCACCATCTAGGCTGTGATTAAGAACTGGCAACGGGCAACAGTGAATCTAACCCACTGTGAAAAGCCTGGAAGTGGTGTTCCCATCCATCAGTGTCTTGAGTCAGTCTCGTGCGGCTGCCAAAACAACACCGGCAATCTTGTGTGTGTGTGTGTGTGTGTGTGTGTGTGTGTGTGTGTGTGTGTGTGTGTGTGATGAGACGCTAGGATGCAGGGGCTGGCTAGCAACAAGAGCTTTTTTTTGTATTGCTGATGGAAAATTTCAGGAATTGAGGACAGGCATTTTGTGGCACCGGGACTGATTCAGAGTACGTGTTTGTGAGCATGTGTTTATGAAGGGTATTCAAGGCTAAAGAGGGAAGGCAGAATTGTATGCAAAAGTTGCAGAATTGCGACAAAAGCAAATAGTTGATGTAGGAGCATGTAGGAGCTGTTAAGTTTGTGAGGTTGAGTAGTACAAAGGCAAATGTCTATCTGTGTTACTGAAGTGACGGGTCTGTACAGTCACTGGGTGTGTAGGGATAGGAATGTTTGGACTAAAAGCGGGGTCAACATTAGTCTCTGTTAGGAAGCCTGTCTTACTCACCGTTCTTGCGTTCGTTGAGTGGAAGCAGACTCTGTTTGGGCTGCAGCGACAGCTCCTCCAGCTCGTGGGCCACCGCCTCGCTCTGCGGGCTGGGCAGCAGAAGACTCAACATCCCAGCATCCCCCTCTGCGCCGGGCTGGCCCTGAGAGGCTGGGGGCTCCATCCTGCCTCGGGCCGCGATCGGGGAGGGTCCCAGGCTGGAAACGGGGTGGGGTTGCTCACTGTCCCTTTGGTAAATGTCTCGCTGCTACCTGTGTTAACATACAACAAAGGAGAAGAGTTTAAGGGAAAGATGTAATACTCCTCACACTGAGAAACTCTAAACAGGAGGGAATACATCAGTCAAGGATCCTCTGTGGTCGCCTACGTGATCATTCCTAATACAGACTAATAATAAGAACCATCATCCTGTTGGTATGACTACTTCACCCGCCTTGGTGGAAATGCTAAGGGTGGCATTTCATTTCAACCATCTGGAAGAGCTCAGTTTCAGCCCCAAAATTATTTATTAAAAAAGGAGCAGGGGCTGGCTATTACTATATGGAAGAATCTCTTCCAACCGCTGGCCGCTCATGAGAAACAAGGCCAGTTTTTTGAGAGTGAATGTTCCCCTCTGTACTAGACAGCGGGCTTCATAATCTTGGAATATGACGTGGTTGTGGCGGTTGGTCTAACAGCGGGGAACGGGGGAAGGTTTTCGGGGAGCAAAATAAACAGTCGGGTATCCATGGCTTCCCGGCAGTCTCTTAAAAAGCCAGCAGATGACAGACTGCTCGGTCTCAGCACCGGGGCCATTGATCGCTCTCTCAAGCAGCACCCACATCTATCAATCCCAGGACCAGAGCACTCTTTACTAACCATCCTGATGTGTTGCTCTTGGCTCACAACTACTATGTTCCTTCCTATGACTGCGTTTATTCCTCCCTATGGGTCCTATAAAAGTGCCAAAAGGCTGAATGCTGCTAGCATACATGTATCCAAGCTTTATTACATAACATACCGCTTAAAGGCCATTCTTCATCATCTCTTGTTCTGCTTTTAAAAAGATGACATCATAATCTATAAAAGATGCTCGGTCCCTCAGCGCAAGTTAAATATATCTTGACAAAAAAACATACTGATTTTCTGCCGTTCTTTTTGGGCTTCACAGATGTTCACTGACTAGCTGAAACACATTTTCTCCCAAGAGGACTGCCGCAAGCTAACAGTGAATACTGCAGTTTACACTAGGGACGGGAGGATAGAAGATGTTATACTGGAACGTACCGGATACATAACCCTCACAATATGTTGATCGTGATTCGTGTTGAATTGCATCCCACAAAAAAAAACTATGTTTGAGAATCATTTTGAGGGTTAAATGAATATTTTGACAATTATAATACGCACAGGATAATATCATGAATCGCAATGATTGTAGCCAGGATAAAGGTGACAGTTAATTTCTAATACTAGCCCTACATTAACTTTTTTGGTGGACTTAACATTGTGTATAAAGGGAGAACAAGTACAGTTTTAGCCATTTCCTTTCACGATAGCTTTGGCTATGTCCTTCAGACTTTCTGGTGTGCACATATATAGTTTGACCTGATACTTACCTATGTCTGTGACATTTCAGAAGGTGCATCCCCACCAATCAGACATTGAGTAATTACACAGGATGTAATCCCAGTTTGCTTGGCCTTTACCGGATGTCTAAATTTGGTTTCATGTTGAAACTGGCAACCGTTGCAAAAATGTCCTAGTCTCAAAAGCTTGGCTTCTGACCCGTAGCCACTTTCTGGGCCCCTAATGATGATGAAGTATCACTAAAACACAACGTCACAGACACACTACAAGGCCATGATGGCTGTATCCAGACCCTTATTGCAGAGCTTTTATAGTTAGCTAAATGATGTCGGTCTCTGTGGTCCACAGATTGATTAGGATCAAATTAAAGTAGAATTAACTCACTCTGGTTGTTCAATTTGATAGGAAATAAACTGATCCAAGATTAAGTTGCTTTTACAAATCCTAAAAGAGGAAGTGTGTCAATGTTGGTTTTATCCAAAGCTTTGCAACTAACTAGTGAACCGTCACACAAAAAGAGAGATGGAATACAAATATATATATCAGAGTGCATCAGAACATCCTTAACAGTGGAGGAAGGGGGCACTCGTGGTGTAGTGATTAGAGCGTCCCCCTAGAGGCTAAGTCCTCTTCACAGCACACCCGGTTTGAATCAAAAAAAGAGTCTGTCTAAGAAAAACGCCCAAAAAATTATCTGAAAAAAAAAAAAAACCCAAAACTTACCAAACAAATCAATTGTGTTTGTGATCTTGCCTTCACATGAGTGAAAGGCTATGCCAACAAAATAAATAAAATAAAGACTTGGTTAGTCATCTTATACCATTTGTTGATGAACCAATGGCTTAATGATACTGTGTGACAGTCCATGACATCATGCCTACCTGTAGCAGCAGAGGTCAGCCAGGGAAAGAGAAGTCTGGACTAGTTGCTGTCAAGAGTTACGCTTAAGCCATGGAGTCAGACCTGGTAGAAGACAGAGAGGGGAGAAAACATGAGTATTATAAAATGCATCAATCTATCTCAACTCAAATTTAATCCAGAAAGGTTTTCATCCCCAGACAAAGTACAAATTTGAAAGCATTCGTTCTAAAAGGGAAGACATTAGCTACAAGACATGAATACGATATTACGGCTACAAATTAATACACAATATAGAATAGCACACACACTGTGGCGAACCAGGCACTAATGCTGCTTGAATACGTGTGTTTGAAGGGAAGTGGAGAGCAAAACAGATGACAAGTACCACTTAACATATGGATGAATGAAACTAGCAGACACTCAAGGCTGCGTCCAGGATATATATGCATGATGTTCACATGCTGCTAGGAAAACCTGCAGCGGTCTCTATGGCAATGGAAGCGGATAGTCCATTCAGAGACAATACAAAACCCTTTAGAGCTGTAATGTAGGATCACACTGCAGTCTGAGGGAGGGAGACACTGGGAATAATTATCAATCAATCAACCGCACACAGACAGACACACACACACGCTTTCAGGACTATTCAGGATATATGTGCTTAGATGACCAACTACATAACTAAATAAAGGTTATATTGCTAGATCAATTTACAGACATTCTGGGAAGATAATGGTCTTGTACTACTTATCTGATGCTTGCTAGTTAGGTTTGATTTTAAAAGGGCAACTGCCTTGCCAAAGCATCTTCAAAACTGTGTACATAATTATGGTTCATTTGTTTACCATTATTCTTTTCTTTTTTCATATGGGAGTTATTGCTTGGCTTACAAAGCTGTTCAAGTGAATTTTCACTAATATTTCTACCTGGATACATGTTGACTGCTTGCAGGTTTTGTGGCATGGGAAATAGAAAGAAATGATCACACACACATGCCATAGCCGACTATAGTTGAAAATGAGACAGAGGACAAAGCAGGTGACGGTAGGGTTCCAAACAGTGGCAGCGCTAACATGCTGTGTGTGTTTATGTGTTTGAGGGGGGCAAAGGGTGGGCGGAGGAGACTAGTGGAAAGAAAGGAGCGAATGTCATGGCCGACGAGTTGTGTGTGGGATAAACACCGGAGCAGAATCAAAGAGCAGATCCAGATGGCGGGCCGCGCTGCGTGTTGCTCTGCCCTGCACTGTTCTTTTAATGGCACGGGCCAACCACTACCATGTGTGTCAACAAAGGGCAATGCAGACATACTGTCAAAACACACACACACACACACACACACACACACACTATTACAGTCAAAAGGTAGGCTCCACATCAGAGGGTGAGAGAAAGATAAAACATATGCTCTTTATCGATATGCTCAAATATATCACTTCTCCAAACAGGTTTTGGTTGCAGACTGATGTGCTGTGTTATCCTGATGCTGGGTGTGTTTGGTGTTTCAAAGCTGGATCAGGTGAGTGTGTGTGGGGTCAGTGCATTGGAACACACTTGGGTCAATCATCACAGTGTTCTCTGTAATAACAGAGCTATTTAAAAAAATGTACCCATCCCTTGCCTGTTGGCACACGGCTGGCTTTCTTGCAAAACTTGTTGACATAATGCCAACAGCCTACAATCCGGTCTGCTCGACATGTCATTAAGATATGTGAATAAAACTTTATCGGCAGCATCAGGAACAGACAGTGTATTTTTCTGAAACAAAACATCGCTGGTAGGAGAGTCAGTACTACACACACACTGAAGCGAGTTCGTTTTTTTTCAAAAAAGTATTTGTACAGCTAGTTGTGGAAGAAATAGCTATGCCAAACTGTAATGGAAAGTTGGCATGTCGGGGGTTGGTCATATATTGGTAGGAACTGTAAAGTCACCAACAACTGGAAAGCCACTTAAGTCCAAGAGCCACAAGACACTCGACCAAAAAGACTTGAACTGAATGAACTGACCACAAAGCCATCTTCTGATCCCAGCAGAACAAGAGCTAAAAATACATCTCTGTTAATAGACTGATAAGTGAGACATTGTTCTTATGGGACAATGCCACTAACCCAACAGAGGGTTGAGTTTGACAGTGAGTGGTTTCAAGGCCACCTCTCCACACGCTTACTCAATGCAATGACAGAATCTCGGACCAAGACAGATTTACCAGGTTGATTCTATGATTACAGGAATACTTCACCTGTTATAAAATGGCTATTATAATATAATGAATGAGGTTTTTTCTTCCCTCCGTTTTCCCTTGGCCCAGCTGTCCTGTTAGTCCTAACCCTACATTTTTACTAGTGTGATGTCACACTAGTAAAATGTAAGGTTAGACAGTGAGAGCATAAATCACTCTTTTTATGCCTTTTTCTCAGGCTAGGATGAATCGATTTCAAAAATGTTTGCACATTTGTACTACATAGGATCTTAGAGTTCAATGCACCTTCATATTCCCACCGGTGAAGTAGGCCTTTAACTAAAAAAAAAACAGCTTAGGCTTAACCTTTGTTTTAGAATCTGCAGCGCTAGAAGATCAGAGTACGGGCTAGCTCATCCTTTTACTCTGCATTTAGTATCGAGGTGTGTCCGCCGCCCGAGGCTTTTGTTTCTCTCTCACTACCTTATAAAAAGCCTAGCCATATGCAGCGCACAGGGAGAGGCTTTATGACGTTCCACCAACATCCTCCTCCTGCCTGTCTTCATGTTGAGCACACTGCATGATAAACACACAACCTCTTACGTTGGGCAAGTCAGGAACAATATTCAGATCCAACCCAGTATTTCACAATCATGTTTTCAGAAAAAACAATAGGCAAAAAAAATAATAATTCCGCAGTCATTCAAAAGCAGTGGGACTTAGTATATTACAACCACAGAGCTGTGTCGCTACAACAGACACAGAGGAGCCACCAAGTCCCTGTACACTGGGTCAACTTTACTACAGATAGGCCTGGCTGTGAGGCATTCAAGTGATTATGTAAGTACCCATAATAAGCACACATATACACACACTGAAATGACAGCACCAGATAAGTGGAAACTGCAGCCTTGGTCTCAGAGCTAATGGACCATAAACAGACGAGGAACCCTGGTTCTTGTTAAAGAAGACATAAACATAGCACTGACAATACTATGGAAAATACTTGTGATGCATCTCTGATACTGCACTAGCCTGGCTCCGCCCGCCCGCCTACTTCCGGCCAAATTTTATTTTCCCTTCAGTAGTCAGTCTGGGTGTACAGCCCATTTCCCAGTTTTGCCGGAGATTCGACAGCCGGTCCAATCAGCGAACAGAGCGAGTGGCTGAGAGCGATGAAGTCGAAGTCGCGCTCCAGTTTCAGTTGCCAGAAGCCGGCTCGTGACACACGTGACGACCAGAGGTTGTGCGATTGGTTGGCTAATCCAGAGTGGCACTGGGCAGATCCAATAGTTTTAAACTTTAACAGACACCCGCCTCCATGAGTGAACGTTTGCCAATTACAGCACTGCCAGACCTTCTGTACAAATGAAATGAAGTACGATGGTCTGGTAGCACCAGGCTAATACTGCACAACAGTAAACCGATAACCGACTCGACAAACCATCTAGAAGTCTTGTTCAAAATTCTAGATATTCTGGATTTCTGGGAATCTTCTAAAGAAAATATGTATATATAATTCATTCAGCTGAAAGTGAAGCACATCACCTTATCCAACAAGATATTACTCGTTATATTGCGTAATAAGGCCACACACATAGACTACATAATCTTGGGATTATCAATAGTTAGCATATCACGCAGCCCTAATTCTGTCAAGCTGTTGCAGATGCTTAGCAAATACTATACACATACAAGACACACACACACACACACACAGCATGACAACCGCAACGTGCCAAACTGCAGTTTAAGTGTGCAGTTTTCTGGGCCTTAAATAGAGCACGTCTCGTCCAACAAAAATGTCCTCTTTTATCTAGAGATTAGAGAGAAGTGATGTCATTGGTGTGGCTCACTGACTGGAGTCACTGTTCCCACAGCGTCCTTTCCTTCCTGCACTTTGTGGGTTTCGCTGAAAAGATGTCCCAAAGAACTGTACGAAAAAGGACTGAGTGACTGGACAAACAGACAACATAACAAGGTCTAAAATGACTGGAGGCCAAAAACCCAATGGAGCCATCACAATGGTGTCAGCGGTTCTGGAGAACGCTTGTTGTTAAAATCACTTTTTGGCAGAAATCAGTGAATATCTCCTCACCATCTGCTACCTGTGTGAGATGAAGGTTTTTTTTTTCACCTACTAATAACTCCTGCAATTCAGTATCTGATTGGTGACAATTACAGCGATGGAGGAAAAAAGTCAAATATTAGTATTCTAAAATAGTATTTAAAAAAATCAAATGGTAGCCTATACAATGCAAACACGTCTGCCTACATTGTGATATTCGCTTTAATTTCCATTCATTTCTCCAACGGGAGACCTAGATAATGTAGAGTGTTGGGGAGCAGAGCAGATGGTCCTTCCTGCAAACTAATACCGCACTGGGAGGTTGAAATAAGAAAGACACACAGGGATATATGGCTCGGGGTCGGGGGGGGGGGGGGGGATTACTTTCCCCATCCAACCACACGCACTGATGTTAAAGTTGACGCCAACAATTCACTTTTTCTTTTTTTTTTTGTAATGGCATGGCACTCTTTGGAGTGGAAAGGGGCCTCTTCCTGCCCGAGATGACTCACACGGTACCCGAACCTGTTTGGATTTGCTGCAGCGTTACCTCACCTCCTCAGTGGTGACTCCAATCGATTGGAAGGCGATAGAATAACATTGTCGAGTGCAAACACAGCATACGTGGTTGAAATGACTTAGGTGGTAGATAGGGCAGCCTCATCTACAATGATGCTGCATGCCAGTGCACTGGCATTCAGAGAAGTTAACGGCTAAATAAACACACATCGCACAACACCACCAACTTGCAATTAATAACGATGACCTAATTATAAAAAGCAAGATTACATTTATATCAGACCAAGGCTGTCGGCTCCACCACAGCAACGGTGGAGACGTGTGGTTCTGGGATAAGCTAACGTTAGCTAGTTACTTTAAATCTGACAGGTGAGTGAGTTAGCAGTGCCAACCGATACATGACGGCTTAATGCGTCGGTGTCAATCATTCCTGAGGCTAAAACACATACCTCAAGACACGTAACAGTAGATACTCAGCTCTTAGCGCTTTGCTGTGTAGTCTTAACGAGCCTCGTCTGCATACCATATCACAGACGCTGGTCGACAACAACCCAACCACTCACTGTTTCGCTAGTTGGCTCGGTGTCGCCAACGCAGGCTAAACATGCTAAAAACAAGACAGCGCCGCCCCGCGTCTGTGGCAGTCTTACCCGAACAGAGAAGCCTTGAAACTCCACGAATCCTTCCGAGCTCTGGTTCACGGCGAGATATCCGGTAAAGTCAGCGGCGCTGTGGTGTGTATGTTGTTTCTCCCCATCTAGCTGCGATATTGAAAGTTTATTCCGAGGAGTAAAATGGCTGCGACTGGGTCTCGGTTCGGATGCAAAGTGACGTAATGACGCTGTCGGACAGGAGCAGTCGGGAGGAGAATAGACGTAAGGCCAGGGAGCGCTAGCCTCTTTACCGGTCAGCTGAATAATCAGCCTGACCAGTTCTTCCGTCTACAAGACCAAACTCTGCTTGTTGTAAACAGTTTTCTCCCAAGGAACCACGGCTGTTTTTTTCCTCCTAATCCGCTAAAGCTTTGGTAGTGTTACATAACTAATGCTTTGTTGTCAAAACACATCCTTTTTTCTCTGACTGAGCCTGCATTGTAAAGGGAAAGTGTTCCGTATTGAGAGTGCACCAGCACACTCTAAGGAGTACGGACACAAGTACAACTACTACACAAGGTAAAAATAGGACCAAAGTAAATGATTACTGAATCAAATTTTACCAATCAGGATGACTCAAGATTCTTAATAACGATTATGAAGAACTGGTATTTGTGTTCCATTTTAAAAGACCTCAAACTATAGTCAAGTAATAGTATAAAAAGAAAATAATATCTGCTCACTCTACATTCCTTTTTATAGGGTAGGAAGAAAAAAAGACTAATAATGGTAAATGGTTTCCGCTTTCCCCTGGTTTTTAACAGACCCAAAGCACTTTACATTGTTTCGTACACATGCACCCATTCACACACCGAAAGCAGCAGCTACCGCGCAGCGTGCAAGCAAACGTGAGCAATTTAGGGTTCAGTGTTCAGTTGCCCAAGGACACTTCGACATGTGGCGGGGGAGACGGGAAGATCGAACCACCGACCCTGCACTCCAGTGGAAGACCTTCCTATCTGCTTCACCACAGCCGCCCATAAAGTTGAATGTATCTTATTGGAGGTTGCTGTATATGATAAAAAAAAATTCTGGAAAGCTTTATTTTGAAAGAGGTTTACACAAAACAATTGTAAAAATATTTATTTTATTTTTTCAGAATATTAAAATGTATCACTCAAGTTATTATAAAAAAATTTAATAAAAGTTCCAATTGCAGTAGTTGAGGAAATACAATAGAAGCTTCTGCATTATTTCAGTTAATTCTGTACATTAATATAACACACATTTCTTGTTTTAAGAAAAAGTCTCATTGCATCGTTTTTAACATCATCGCCTTTAACATCAGTCAGATGCTTTCTTGCCCATCACTGTCTGCTTGGCCTTCTGCACTGGAGCGGGGACATCGGCCACGTTATGCAGAAACTCATACAGCGACTTAGCGTTGTTAGCATTCCCCAGTACTTCCCCTAGCTTGTCCTGGCTGAGTTTGGCTAAATCTGCCAGGCTGTCTGCGTTCTTTACCAGAGCCCTACAGTTTTTGGTGTTGACCCCGGGCATTTTCAACAGGAAGTCATAAGGTCCGGGGTTGTAGAGGTCGGCCGACTCAGCCACCATGTCGGACTCGGCTGTGACTGCCTGCGCTGCTGCGGCGTCGGGCTCCAGGCGACCCAGCTTCAGGTCCAGGAACAGTTCGGCCGTGGCGTGCGGGGACGGGCACCACAGTATACGCAGGCGGGGGAAGTGCAACGTGAGCAGGGTGAGTTTGGAGGAAATATCGTTGGAAGATATCTCGTGACGGAAGTCCGACCGGGCCATCAAGGAGAAGGGCTTGGCTGGGTCGAACTCGATGAGGAGCACTGCTTTCTTGTAGTAGCGGGTCATGGAGAGGCACTGGGTGTAGAGGCGGCCGCTCTGCAGCGAGCCGATCAGATCACTGACGCTCTTACGCTCCACGCAGGTGTCCGGGGTCAGGATGTAGTCGCCCACCTCCAGGGTGACGGGCTCGATGTCCAGCCCGCGCCGGTGCAGCAAGGCCGGCAGCTCACTGCGGAACTCACGCATGTCCACGATGACCCGCGACGGCTCTTTGGGCTGCTCCTGGCCTCCTGGTGGAGGGAAATACAATAGAATTAGATTTTTTTTTAAAGAAAAGTTGGGACTTTTCTGAGGGGAGACAAATTTGTCCAGGAAATTCAACAGGAAAAAAATAATCTAGAGCATCCCGAAAAAGACTAAAATAGACATGCCTGCATTGCAGGTGTTAGTGGTGGCATTGGCGGGCTCCAGATTTCTAGCGAGGTCCAGGTTGGTGTCTTCACGCCCCTCTCTCTCCTCTGGGACGACCATAGTAGCCTTTTCCCTGCAGAGAAAACACACATACAAGCACACAGGATTAGAAGCCAACACTTTGAACAAAACATCAACGGATAAATCCAAATGTGCTCGAAATCAAAATGGAAGCATTGTTCCTCCTGACCTGATGAGGTGCTCGAAGGCTTTCTTCTCTTTAGCCAGCGCGGTCAGGTACTTCTGTTCCTCTGTGGAGCCTCCGTAGATGAGGAAGTAGACCCTGAGAGGCTTCCCGGCCCGGCTGGCTTTGTAGATCTCCAGCTGGCGCACGAAACTGAGCTCGGCGTCGTAGAGCACCACGAAGCTGGGCTCCACCTCGTGCAGCACGCGCGTCAGGCTGTGGGGGTCGCTGAGGCCTTTCAGAGGGTGGATGACCGTCAGGGGCTCCTTCAGGACACCGTAGTAGTCTTCAGATGAAAGATCCAACTTCAGCTGCTCTTCTTCCTCCTCTCCCTCCTCCTCCTCATCTCCACTGCTGCCCATCACCTCCTCTTTCCCCACCATCTGGGTCAGGGTGAGCAACGGTCTCTTTTTACTCTTGGAGGACTTTTTCTTTGGCGCGTGCTCCTTGCCCGTGGTGGCTGCTCCTGTTCTAGGCCAGCCTTTTCCCTTCTTGTGCGCGTCCAGCTCGAATGCGGCGGCCGCAGCAGAGTCCCGCTTGCCCACGGTGCGGGCGTACAGGCGGTTGAGCAGCCAGTCAGAGCCGCGTCTGATGTACTGCTGCAGCTGGGCGCAGGTCCGGTCATCGCTGGCACAGATCAGCACACGACCTGAGGGGGAGGGAGGGGGGGGTGTGAGGTAATTTTAGAGAGATACACCTATCAGGCACATGTTTAACTTATAATATCACTATATGGGTTTTTGCAGTGCTCTGGTGGTGTACCAAACCTTTTTCATGAGGTGTGTTCCCCCGCCCCTTCAAAACCCTTCCAGATAAACTCAACTACCACTTTATTGACTCCACTGTTTATCTCAACTTAGTGATTTAATGAATATGAATGTATCTATTTTATTTAGTAAAAGGTTCTTCTTGTTTCCTAAATAGATTTCATCATAAAATATCCCTTTTCTTTGTATGTGCTAACTAATTATAGACATTCTAAATTTGTACTGAGCTTTTGATTTTTTGATTCTGAGAATTATTAGCTACTGAAACAAACTATTTCCCTTTTGGGGATGTATAAACGTAACTATCCATCCATGCAAACATGTACTCCAGATCAGTCATTTCAATGAACAAAACCAACTTTTTGAAAATGTGGTTTGTATGAAATTCTGTTAAACCGAATGCAATACACTATATGCAAATCTACAGAATAGAGAGGATAGACATTGTTGTCATGATGGACCCTTATAACACTGTTACAGAACTGAGCTCTAACCTGCTTCATGCTCAGAGCTTTTGTTCTCCTTCTCAATTTCCTCCAGGACATCAGTCAGAGCCGCCCACTTTGGACTCTTCTCCAGCACCAGTTTCCGCTTCACCTCTGAAACACACACACAGACACACACACACCCTTAAGTAACTTCAACATAGCAGATGACGTTGCTGATATCTCCACTGAGGAACACGCCTGTTACCTGTTGTAGTGGCTGGCTTCTGTTTGTCTGCCTCTTCTCCCACTTTGACTTTCTTCTTGCTCTCTGGGATGTGGTACACTCGGCCCCTGGCGTTCATAAACATGGAGGTACTGGAGTCCAGGAACAGCCAGCCTAGTGCATCAACAACAGGCAACAAGCAATCCAACATGAACAAACATGATGAATCACCACAGATTAAAGATGGGGTATGTGATTTCTGATTGGTCAAAATTAACATGAGTGGTACACTTTGACCAATCAGAGACAGGCTCAGATTAAAAAAAAAAAAAAAAAAAAAAAAAAAACGATTCTCTGTTCTTATTGGCTGTTGGGACTGTCCATTCACTTTGGCACCGACGTTGTTGGTAGAGAACAAGTGGAGCGGTTGAGGTATTTGGATTCAAATCTCCATCCCAACTGCTATTTTCTCCCCAAATTCTCCACCCCAGCTTTAAGTACGTTTATTAGTAGCAATAGTACTCCCAAGTAAGCCCTCAGAGCAGCTTTTTAGTGGACCTGAATTGGATCCAAAGATCTTCTGGCTGGAGCGCAGTGACTCCAGCAGGTTGAGGAAGGTGACACAGTCGTACTGGGTGAGGTAGAGCAGGAGAACCCTCAGCACCTTCAGATCCTGCACCAGGCCCTTGGTCTTTGCTCCCAGCTGGTGCCACAGCGGGTCCAGGTAGTGACGGATGGCCTGGAATTGATGGGAGTAATAACACAGGCATAACTTCAGTACTGGTACAACAGTAAAATGTGTTTTATTAGTATGAATGAATCCAGCATGTCTGTGTACCAATTAAAATATCTGAAAAAAAGAAGCCATTTGATGATACGAGTCCCGAGTGAATAGACAACTGTAGAAATTGGGGTCCTATTGTTTCTGTTTGGAGGATTTTTTGTTTTTCTTTAGTATATTTGTCTCCATAGAGAATGATCTGGTGTCTGGTATCATGTGCACTATTCTAACAGCTTAAATGGAATGTTTTGGTTGCAAATGTGGGAGCTCATCTCGCTGCTAGATAAAACCCACTCAGAAAAATGAATAAAATTCATCATAAGAAAGACGAGTGCTGGCTTTTCTGAAAGGCTTTTCTTAAAATATATTTTTAAACCAAGCAAAGCTCTTTCTTGTTCCAATTATTACATTAAGCCTTCTAAAACATGGCATTCCCATTCAGTACTTTTAATCAAATATATCCCAGTAGTGGACCATTTCATTTCTCAATTCTCATTAATCAAAAAGCAGATCGTTTTAATTTTTGTGGTCAACCCAGTCAGTCGGCGACAGACCTTTTCGAAGGCGTTGCCCAGGGTGTTCTCCAGGGAGAGGTCCTCTGCCTCCAGGGAGGGGTTGTAGCGTTTCAGCTCCTTCAGACAGGCGCTCATGATGTCCAGGATGGAGCCCTGGATGGCCCTCATGGCCGGCGTCAACGACACATGGAGCTCCACCACCTCCGGCTTGTGCCTCTCCAGGGCTGTGTTTACCGAGGCTTGAAACCTGTGTGAACGGAGCACGGTTAAAGGTGCAGTCAGAAATTTGGAGAACACTTGCGGTCAAAATCACTTTTTGTAAAAAAATCAGTGAATCGTACAGGATCGTACTGTGAGTGTACTGAAAAAAAAAATCTGGTTTTAATGTTAATACACAGCCTAGGCTCTTTAAATTGGAATGTAAAACAAATGGGGCCCACAATTCCTAGTAAAATGCCCGTTTAGAGAGCCTAAACTGTGAATAAACACTGGATTTTTTTTCAGAGCATATACAGTATGGACAGGTAGCGGATGGTGAGAAGAGATAATCTGATTTGGACAAAAAGTGATTTTGACATCAAACATTATTGAGCCTCACAGACTCCACCTTTAATAAAGCAAAGGCAAAGAAGAATGAGGGAAGAATGCTGTCCTTATTAAGATTAATGTAACGCCTGTCAGCTTCCTTTAATGTGCTGTCAAATCTAAATGGTCCATTAGGTTCCATCATACCTGGGCCAGAGGTAGAGCTTCTTGACAAAGAGGTTCCTCATCACTCGCTCCACCTGGCAGAAGCCTGAGGAGAAGGCCGTGGCCTTGTCAGTGAAGGCCTTGATGAAGCCCGTCTTGTTCTTCTGCCTGTACAGACGGAGGATGAACGCCTCCTGACACGACTCGATGATTTTATGAGCGCGGTACACCAGGATGCCTGAGAGAGGGGGGGGGGGGGGGTACAGAGAGATTAGACGGTGCATGTCACTCATGGGTATTGAGAACATCAACAAACACTATATCAGTTTGAATGTTTTTTTTCGTGAAACTACCACCACCTGTTGCTGCTTTGGTCCATGGTACATTTCTGTTTTTACATTGAATGCAAATGTTAAAGTCTATTAATTCAACAATACAAAACAATAACAGAAAACAGCATTTCTTTGTTTTTCTCAGCTGAATATATTTAATGTATGTATGCAATCAGATATTGGCTGATGTATTCCGTTATCAATGCCTTAAGCAGGCCTAATACAACTAATCACATGTTTAAAATCGAGTTATAGTGACTGTATATCAATTGTGGGGGAAAAAGCTTTTTATTTTAGTTATAGCTAACAAAGTAGTAACGGATGCAAAAGCAAAATCAAAATATGACTTATTAGATGTAACAAAACCAACATGGCTGTCTCGTTGTAGCCATTTTGGGGCAGCAGCGAAGGGGTCTGACCTGATATGAGATGGGCAGGGATGCGGTCAGTGAGGAAGTCCACTACCAGGATTCTGCTAGTGACAAACAGCACCCCTCCCTCGGTGTAGACGTTGTAGCGCGTGGTGCCCTGGATGTCACTGGTGACTGTCCTGGGCAAGTGGGTCACCCCCTCCAGACGCAGCTGCTCCGTCAGATAGTCCTGAGAAGGCAGGTGACAGGGAGATAGGGCCTTTCCGTTAAAGACAGTTCCAAATACCTTTACACAGCAAGACGTATCTGGAACCTATACCCAAACTCCAATACCCAGAATTCAAGGAGTTATCAGTTGTGTTGTAGTCTTGTCAAAGCCAGACCAAACAGCTAGTTAGTAGTTGTGTTGAAATGCTTGGATCTTCTCTGATAGCCTACTTAAAGGCTAATGGCTGCTCCCTCGGCCAATGTATTGAGAGATGATGATACAGGTGTGTAGTTGATGGCATTTAGTTATGTAATGATCCTATACAGTCACTTTTTTATCACGAACATCACACCAACCTATAAAGAGCATCACACCCTAGCCACATGGTCTTGCCCCAAATCGTCCATATGGCAACAAGCAAACTATTATGCAATAGTATAAGACATATATAAGCTAGCGTTAAGGCGTGTGTTGCTGACCTGCTCGGGTGGGGTTGTGTTGAGCAGAAGGACCAGGCTGCCCTGCTCCGAGTAGACCCGCATGAACTGCAGCAGGATGCGGTCCAGCCCCATGCCCTCCGCCGCCACCAGCAGCCCGTCGCAGCCGAACAGACCCAGGAACATCTCCGTCTCGAACTCCAGCAGCGGGCTCGCCATGTTGGAGGCCAATTGAACACACGTCAGAGCGCAAAAAACATAAATAGTTTTCCCGTCTCACTCCCGGTGAGAAAGGTTAGCTAAACAGCGACAACAAAAAAAAGCCATTGTTAGACAGCCTCCGGAGAACTGCTTTCACCTGTCGTTCAATGTTTTGAAATTGCACGTCCGGTCACGTGACACACACAAAAAAAAAAACGAGAACGTGAGAGTGACATTTATTAAGGCCACGAGCTCCCTCTAGTGACGTGGAAGGTTGTAGCAGTTAAGACACAATACGATTAAACCAGTCTATTAATATGCTGTGCTGTATGAACTGTGCTGTTTTTACACGAATTTGGTTGCTGATGGTTTATTTCTTTATAGGTCCATGGTTTATATGCAAAGTTTCATACATGAAAATGGACTGCTTAACAGTCCTAAATGTTATTCGTTCTTGTTGGAAAAAAATCCTCATTGCAAACAGAAAACACTTTTGATGCTGGATTTTTCCAATTAGCAATGTATTGGACAGTTTCTGCTCTCAAAATGTAGGCTATTGGTATTGTGATAATTATGATTTCACGCCCTCAAGTTGATTTCAAAACGTGCTGAGTTGAAGTATAACTGCTTTGAAAAAATGGTTAGTAGCCTATGGTATAGGCTACATGATTCACTTTGGTCAAAGCATGTGTACAAATTCTGTTTAAGAGGCATTTTCTTATTAGGAGCCCACACCAGTCAAATATTAATCCACTTACTGTATACTACAGCAATATGAATTACATCATCAAACATTAAAATGGGGTACAGCGCCAGTAGCTGTTTTAGAGGCAGTCTTAAACTGTTTACGGGGTGGATTATGCCTGTAATGCACCGACAGGAACAAAGCTGTTTAATGCTTGCATAACAAAGCCGGCCAGCTGGGCTTTGTACAACCGTGTTGTGTCAGTCCACATCTCTCTGCCACCAAAACACACCAATACCCTAAAAACACACACACACACACACACACACACACACACACACACACACACACACACTTTTTGTTACAATAGTCACGGCTATGACTCACCGTAGTCGAGACTCCAGGCTTGAATTGTAGCCACTTTGATGTTTACATCACTTGTTTATATCACTGACTCTGTGTGGACCCATATTACATAAAACCACAACTGGACCAGTGGGACCATGCTATAAAAGAGTTATCTGAACAACACATCAACTCGTTCTTTCTTCCTTTCTTTCTTTTCATACTATCCTATTCTGCAGAGTTAGTTGGTTGCCCTCGAAGTGACACAGGAAACTCTGAGTGTGTGTGTGTGTGTGTTTGTGTGTGTGTGTGTGTGTGTGTGTGTGTGTGTGTGTGTGTGTGTGTGTGTGTGTGTGTGTGTGTGTGTGTGTGTGTGTGGATTGAATCTGTCAGGAAAACTAATTTCTTTTAATATCCCGATTTCTAACAAATGAGCGGTGAAGGACTGTTACAGAGTCAAAACTAAGTGTGTTAATTAAAACTCATATTTCAGCGAGTCTTCCGTCACTAATGAATTTCATTAACGCTGTCAACAAGTGAAGGAAGAATTTCTTACATGGTCAGTCTAACAGTGCAGCACACAGTGTAATTACTATAGGGTCAAAGCTGGACGTCAGCGGCCGAAAGTACATTAAGTACATCGGTATACAGTTTTCATGTAGTTGTATTTCACTTGACTGTGACCTCTTTACGCTACTGCAGACTTCTATGTCATGCCGCGTAGGAGCAAAGATTGTACTTTTTAACGTATTGGTATTATGACTTTTCAGATGAAGAGTTGAGCAAAGAAAAATATATTATAAAAAAATACACAGATTTAACCAGAGATGCCCAACCTCTCTGCCTCATGACATGACCCCTTCCAAAAAAAAAGCAGTTATGGTTCACTTTTCTTGTTTTAAACGTCTACATGGTGTCAGCAGTTTTACCAAATAGACACTTCCCATCTAAACCTTTCAGATAGTTTTATTTTGTGTGAATAACTGAAGCAAAAATATGTCAAATAGCCAGAGTTTCACCAACAAAGCAAGAAAAAGAGAAACATTTTTCAAAAATGAACACACGCTTTTTCGTTATTATCTTTTTTTTTTCTACCGCCACGTAGGCTATTCATTTCACAACCCATCAGATTTATTATGTGACCTTTAGAGTGGACAGCAATCGGAGGACCCTTTTTCTTCTGCAGACTTTTACCTGTAAAACTTTAAAACTTAATTAGGATACAGAATGCGTTTTTTATTGTAACTGAGTATGTTTACATTGTTTTACATGTATACTGTTGACGGACAGATCATGCAAGCATTTATTGACCTCCCCAATGCTCTTGTAGGACGAATTTTCCTGAAAACTGAATGCTGTTATAGCAGCTTGTTATAGGATTTTATAATGAGTTTAAGGGGCGTATCATTGTTCGGGCATCCACATATTTTTGGCCAGGCAGTGCATTTTATATATTCCCGGGGCCAGTATCATGAAGTGCATTGGTATGGGGGGGGGGATATATTTTAGCCAACGCTCCAATATCAAAGGTGACCCTCAAGGTAGCTGGTAGAGCCAAACATCGGGGGAGAACCAGCATGAAAATATAAATGAGACTCGTTACCTACAGAAATATAAGGGAAGTAGCCAATTATTTGGATTTTCAGTCAAGTGTAAAATACCCCGCAAAAAAGGCAGCAAAGGTCTCGGATTAAACCCATGATTAAGTCCTTATTTACTCACTAATACTTATCACCTACTCAATGCATTTTTATAGAGGCTTCATTAGCTAAATAAAGACATTATATATATGACTCCAAGGGCTCATTTGATCTCTTTAAAGGTGGAGTCAGTGATTCTGGAGAATGCTTGTTGTCTAAATCATTCTTGGTCAAAATCAGTGAATATCTCCCTAACAACGATCTGCTACCTGTCCATACTTTGTGTGTGTGCACTGAAAATAAATCTGATATTATTACACAGCCCAGGCTCTGAACTGGGTATGTCAACAAAGGACATATAAACACAGGGGTCCCACCGTATAGCTATAGCAACATGTCGTTTAGAGCTTAGGCTGTGTATTAACAATGGATTTTTCTTTTCTTTCAACACACACATATGTATGTTCGTAGAAGATCGCGGGGAGATATTTTCAGATTTTGACAAGAAGTGATTTAGTCAACAAGCATTCTCAAGAATCGCTGACTCCACCTTTAAAATGAATTAAACACAATACAAAGATCTGTGACAGAACCAAGAGACATATTGGCAACACCTCTGCACTCACTCTGTACTACAGCAGCAGCACAGAACATGTTAGACAATGAAGTGTGATGAAAAGTAATGCAGAAAGGAGCCTATAGAGAGCAGTGGAGCGCTTTGTTTTCACACATCTCACTCCAGTCTACCTGTGTGGTGATCTGTGTGAGAGAGCCTCTACTGGCTGACAGTTGGCAGCTTCATGCAATGTTGTCAAAGTCTGGGTCCTTGTATGTGCGACTTAGGTCTAGTTTTGACAGTTTTTTTTTGTAAAGTTGCTGATTAATACTGGTCGTAGGTGACGGGTATTTGGGTTTTCTTTCTAAGGGACAGTCACTTATTTGGGCTTGCTGCACCATGCATTGAATAAAGTTAAAATTTCTGTTGGTATTCTACTAGGTTAGCCAACTTTTTTTGACGCGATAAAAATTAATATTTTCCAATCCCAACAAAGGAGGCGCTCTGTCCCTTTGTAAAATGAATATGATGTAGTCTGTAAGTAATATGATAAGTTAAAGTATTTATAGTAAGTGGTGTAATGAGTGATTTCAGAAGTAAGAATGTAGCGTTGTTGATGAAGTGGATGCAATATAAATCCCTTATTGTTCTTTAAGAAATGGACATGATGAACTTTATCATGTGCATAGGGATGTAGGCTATTTGCAGTTGTTGAAGAACTAGTTGCTTCTTTTGGGCTTGTTTTTATGGGTCTCTTTGGCGGGATCTGGCAACGTTGGGTTTTTCAATGTCTGGATGATAAAACACGTGGCAGGCACTTGAGATGGAGCGGGAACAGACCAACCCCATAAGGACTTAGTACAAGCAAGAGAAAGAAGAAGAAGAAGAAGAAGAAGAAGAAGAAGAAGAAGAAGAAGAAGAAGAAGAAGAAGAAAAACACAATAAAAGCAGCATAATTGATTGTGCTATCATTGGGGTTTTATGGTACATGAAATTGAATCAGATGATGCATCAATGTGGAGCCGGCCGGCATGTTGCCATGGGAGGGAGAGCGTCTCCTCGGCTGGCATGTGTGAAGGATTGCGGACCAAAGCTGTTCTTCTGCTTTTTCCCTTTTTTGCGCCAAGCGAGATGAGTCAAAATAAAAGGGGGACGTTTGGCAGCCCCCGAATCATGAGAGGAGCACAGCTTGAAGTGGATGGCAGGCCCCGGAGGATAAAAAAAGACAAAGTATTTAACACTGCCTGCCTGCCTGACGTGTGGTGGGTGTGGGAGGGACAGATAGAGAGAAAACAGCTGATGGCCTGATTCATCCCTCCAGCCCTCATTAGGAAGAGAGGGAGAGAGAGAGAGAGAGAGAGAGAGAGAGAGAGAGAGAGAGAGAGAGGAGCAGCAGGGTTTGCTTTCAAATGGAGGGCGAAGCTTGAGAGCCAACTGTAGGCTCTAAGAGCCTAAGGGCCAAACATTGTGCCCCTGGAGGTTGACACACACACACACACACGTACACACATTAAACTAAAGGACGGGCTTGCCATTTTAGGAAATTCCTTGATACGCTTTTGAAATATTATTTTAATTCTTGCTGAGAGTGACTGTAATATGAAAAAACTATGTTTAAATGTATTTTTCTTCTTCGGTGACGGCTTTTTTTAAAGGTTTCATACACTGTAAGCAATGTTAAACAAATGGTCTCCATTCAGATCTTGCATGGACTTTATCAGATGTGTTCCAGTTTGTTCATAAAAGGTGGCAAAACCTCTCAGACTGCTGGTTGAAATAACCAACTCAGGGTCAAATTGTAAAATGTCTGACTCTCTGAAAGCCTTTTTACTGCTAAGAGCAGTCACGAATTTAGAAAAAAAAAACTGTGCAAGCGGAGTTGAGTTTTTCAGTGGAAATAAATTGACTAAGGTTGCACTGAAGATGGCTGCTGCAGGCTCCCCATGTCAGTCTGTCTTGCCCTCTGTTACTCCAGCCCCCTTGAGGGATGTGAGTAAAGATTATAATGCTCGGAAAAAATTGGCAATGCCGTACATGTTCACAAATTGAGATTATTGCAGAACACCCTCTGAGTGCACTGAAATATAGATGAGTAAGAGGAGGCATTTTGGCACTCGGCGCTGGGTCAAGCAGCACCAATCAAGCTCAAAACGTAATGACACACACACACACAAACACAAGTCATTTTGTTGTTTATGTAATAGCTGGAAGGCTCATCATTACCAAAAGCAAAGAAGCCATACGTTTTCTTTTTTTCCATGGCTGCAATTTGCATAATATTATCCAAGTGACAAAACAAGAGAATGGACATTATTGTGGGGAAGAACAGAAAAAAAGCACTCTCTCAGACACAATGCGCAAAGAGAAGCCGAATAAAAACGAGATGAAAACCATCCATTGAAGGCAAATGTGTGGCTTTTATGAGGGGCATGAACAACGCTCGCTTTGCCTGTCGCATCCACTTTGGCAAATCACTGTGACAGCGGGTGCCAATATTGTGGCGGGGAATGCGGTGTTTGTGAGAATAAAGATGAGAAAGAGGGGGAGAGGGAGTGGGGGAAAAGACAATAATAGAAAGTGAAGGAGTGAGAGACTGATAAACAACATTTTTTTCTGCCTGTGATGTTTGGCAAAGCAGCACAATGGCGGGATTTGTCAAATGGGCATATCAGAGGAATAATTCAGAGAGCGGCTGGCGGGCTGGAGGATAGTATAGTAGGTGATAGGGGAGACACGTTGCGGGATGGAGTGGATGTCAGTGACGCATGAGAGGGGCCGGCTGCAAAGTTTGTGTGTGTTTTTGTGTGTGTGTGTGTGTGTGTGTGATTGATTAGAAAATGAACAAAAAAAGGATAAAGAGCGACGGTGGGGGTAATGTGTTTGTGAACAGGAACAGAGAAATACCCACAGTGCAATGGGACTCTCAAGCAGAGTTTTTCAGGAGCAATTAGCACAACACACTCAGTCCCTCTCATGAGCGATGGTGGCAGGGCTACAACTCTTATCATGGATTATTATTATTATTTGTATTTCTTTTTACATTTCCCCAGCACAGACCATGGCGACTCTTTAATTTTTTTTTGGTTGGCAAGACTGACTTTTTCAGTTTGATGTTTTCCGACAAACATTTTTACCCCCCTGTCAATAAGCCTAAATCCTGACAGATCCCAGGCCAGTTATCGACCAACAGACCTCCAATCCATAACTTCCTGAAACCACAGACAGAGGCCTTGGAGAACGAGAGAGTATCAAAGGAGAGGAGCTGAGATCAAGGTATGGTTTAAAGGTGGATTTGATACCTACAGTATATGTCCTGGATAGGCTAACCTCCAGTGGTGGGCGAGGAACTTGGGTTGAACTTTTAACCTTGGTCTTGGGAGCTTTGTACTTTGATATGGCGACTACAAGCTGAGGCCTGAAACAAACTGTAACATCACACACACTCACAGACACACACAGTCACACACACACAGTCACACACACACACACACACACACACACACACACACACACACACACACACACACACACACACACACACGCAGACACACTTTTAGAATGTTGTTGCTTTAATGAACTTTAAGAGTATATAGTATATATTGAAACAAAGTAGAATCATCCTTGAAATGACTGTCTCATGGCACACCCACATGGATCGTTCTCACTATGCCTAATTAGACATTTGAGACACAGAGAGAGTGTGCATAATCAATGATCTCCCTGACGGTACTTTTTAATTGAATTGCTACAGACGTGGGGCAGACTTGACTTGTAACATGTAAGGTCTTGAGAAGCACAGGTGACCATTACAAATGCACCTGAACAAATCATTTTCTACATAAACACAGATCTGAACAGACCTTTCTTCCTTTGATGACATTTGTGCGTAGTCTCTAGTTATTTTGATCTGCCCTAAATAAGAATCACCAGTAAGAGCAATGGGAGTCAACTAGTCCAACAGGTTTGCTCATTAACACACATGTGTATAGAGCTGCAGTAGCCTATATACAGTATATATGGCTTATTTGCAGTGGTGGGCCGTCAGGGCCAGCAGGGCCTTCTCTGCTGGCCCTGTCAAAATCCAAATAATATATTTTTTCTGTTGTTTAAAATTATATTAATTTGTGTTTAAATGTGTATTAATTTAATAAAAAAAATGTCAGTACGTTACAATAATAATTAAAAATTTTTTGGAATATAGTTATTTTTTGTGAGGCTGAGCTGGATTTCCCAGGCATATCTCATCTAAACGCATCACAGCTATGTGGAGCAGCGGGACCTGCACTAGAAGTATAGAGCTGTTAAGCGGAAGTTCCTTACTTCCGGGGCATGGGACCTATCGGCTCGAAAAATTACAACGGTAGTCAATGGAAAGAAATGTATTATTTTCTGGTCCCAGTCATGAAATGCCTTCGATTACACATATGTTTTGTATGGATTTAGATGGTATTTTTTCGTGCAAAGAATGGAACAATTTAGCGAGTAGAAGCTGGATACGGTCAGGTTTTGTGCAGAGCGCTTTTGTGGACTACAGCTCTTCGCTGCTCTTGACACTTATGATATACGTCACCACCACTGGCACCTGCTTAGCTCAGCAACATGGCTGTGTCTTTAATGCACTTTACCGCCTTCTTTCAATGACAAAAGTCTTCAGCGTGGCGAAAATCACTACACAAGTGGACATGTGGAGTTTCAATTTCTCGAGTGGGGAGATTGTTGGCGTTGTCCACGCCACCCATTAGCATTAGCATTAGCACTGTCAGTCGAGAAGTGGAGGGAATGTGTTGAGGTGACGTCACAGAGGCGACAAGACTTGTAGTTGTTCTCGTAACATTTTTTCAAAAGCCGTTAGACGAATAATCATACAACATACCGTCAAACTCTTCACATGAAAAATTATCATTTAGACCCATACAAAACATATATGTAATCCAAGGCATTTAATGACTGGGACCAGAAAATAGTAGATTACTTTCCATAGACTCCCATTCATTTTTTTTTCAGCCGATAGGTCCCATGCCCCGTAATTCCGCCACTTCCGCTTAACAGCTCTATTGCTAGCCTTTCATTGAAGCTGCCGTCTCCTATTGGATAATAAATTTGACTGGCATGTCTCATCAGCCAATCAGATTCGGATGTGTAGTGACAGCCCGCCCCCAGGGCCCAGCCGCTAGTCCCCCGTGATGTCATCAGCGAAGTTTGAAACTATGACTGGCTAACAGTTAGCACAGAGCGGAACAAGTTACCGGTATGTTGCTGGCCGTGTCTGCTTTTTAAACCTGTGAAGGAACATGGCACATCACGGATTTTAACAGCCTTAATGGCTTATAGAATCCGAGGATGGGTTTCCTCTACAAGTGATGGGTGAGTGTTACTTTTGGCTGTGTCTATCTGTGAAGACATAACGTTTTTTGTGGGGTTTTAAAACCATTTTGTTTGTTTGTTATGGTCGTTGTAGCCTATATTGCTGGGACTTGGGCAGTTAGGTGATGCGGTTTTTCATTGTTGATGCCGCTTTCTAAGCATAATATGGGAACCAACTCTCAACTACACTTCTTCTTAATATGCTGGTTGGATTGGCTGTTGTAAAATATTTGGCATAAAAGACCCTTCTTGCATGTTTAATTTTTGTTATTGAAGCGAATGCGGCGCACTGGTAATATTGTCTCTATACTAAATTGAATCCGTTGAAGTTGCGCAAGCATCCGGTGAACTCTACTACAATAACTGGATGCTTGCCCTGACTGAAACCCCACGGTACGCTACTGCTTATTTGAATTCAGGTCAGCTAGGCTAACTAGCTAGGGAAGAGAAGATGTCAGTATATGGGAGTGTTTCATCATGTGATTATCAAGACTCAAAGTTAGCGCTTGGCTGTCAGTACATCAAATGAGCTGAGAGAGAGAGAGGGTTAAGGTTCACACATAGACAACATCAAAAGGTCTGGATGACGCCATGCTGTATAAAGAGTCAGTGGTGGTGGTGCTAGCGCGTATGGAAGGTTTAGCAAACATGTACAGTATGTGCAGCATCGACACTGCTTCAGAAATGAATACACGCACAACAAAGTACACACTTTTCTCTTTAATAAAAGAGCCAGATAGCTGTCAAGAGCCTGACACACTAAGTCAAAGGAAAAGGGAGGATTTCAAACATTAGCATCTCTCCATAATTCCTCCTAATCCAAACACTAACATAACAGTAAGAAGTTCAATCTAATTGAGAAAGGGGATGAAAGACAAGAATATCCTGCGTGGGAAAATAAATCTGGATTAATTAGCATTGTTGTGCTAGTGTATGTGTGTGTGTGTTTTATTTGGACAGCTGATTTGTTTGTGTGTGAAAAAAAAGCCTGTGTTGGTATGTGTTTGACGTGTGTACGTGTGTGTGTGTGTGTTTGTGTGTTTGACAGTATGTGAGAGGGTAATTGTTAAAGTATTATATCCTATGTGTGGGGCCAACACCTCATCAGCGAGTGCTCACTCTCATAAGAAGCATGTTTGATTGGATTTTCCTGTTTGAATCGCGCTGCCTCTATTTTTGCTTGTGGTGGCGAGGCTTGGTTAATTACAAGGACAGATTAAATTTGAGCGTCAACATGTTAGAGGCATGCAGTCATGGTCATAAGCACATCAGGGGAAATCTGGAGGCATCATTTTACATGTAATCAACCACATGCACACATGTGAGTGTTTGTGTGTTCTTGTACTTGTGTCTTTGTGAGGACTTGTGTGTTCTTGCGTCCTTGTGAAGACCATCGTCATGCATGTGCATTAATAAGTGTTATGATAGACAAAATCAAACTTGTACAAAGTGTGATTCAATTATTTTGCAAAAGTAAAAAGCCTTCCACTTCACTCAAACATTTCCACCATCTTCCCCCAGGCAAGTTGTAGTCTATAACTCAACACACTTATTGGCATCCCTTTATACATCTATCTATTCAATTTAACTGTTCCCTTGTGTTGAGTTACAACGAAACACAGTGTGGTTACTTTGATTGATGGACTAGCAAAAGTCAGGCATTTTAGACACAAGGCTGAGAAAAACTTCAAAATCTCTCACTAAATAGCAACTGGAACCATATTAAATTTAACATTGCTGCAAGGCCTGTGGTTGTAAGAGTAACATATGTGCTTGGCATTCTGTAATATATTATTGAAAAGGGCGCAGGAGTGCAGACGTACGGTAGGCCTATATGTCTTGTTTATCCATGTGTTGCCCTCATGTTTTTCCACAAGTTACTGTTGAGTGGTTGAGTGGTTGGCCACGATTGAGCAAGGTTCATATACACATTAACCCCTAAGCTTTTTCGCCTTCATCTTTGCATCCTCCCCTGCTAGAAACTAAAGTATATTAATATTTAGAATGATTGTTGCCTCGTCTCACACTGCCTCTGGCCTTGGGGGGGGGGCTCTCTCTCTCTCTCTGCGTCCGTCAGTTTACTGTGTTGTTAGCCCGCATCTCGGCTGCTAATGTTCCCGCACAGTTTATTGCTTGGTGAAATGCTTCCATTAGTGTCCAAACCAACAGTAATGGCATGCAGATGGGCCGTCACGCGCTACAGCGAGCCGAGACTTGTGAGAGGCAATGTTGACAGACAGGCAAGTAAGGCACCTTCCTATATATACTGTATGTGTTTACTTGAGCATAGAGAAAAAAATATATCATATTTGTGTAGCCCTCACACTTGTGAATGTGAGTCCTTGAGAGTGTTTCTCAGAGTGTGTGTTTGTTTATTATATAACTTTTGCAAGTGTGTTCATCTATGTGTGTATGTGTGTGTACCATAGTGGGAGAATTGGTGTGTGTTTGTGTGAGTGCAGTCTCCTGTCACTGGGATAGCAGGTGGTTTAGAGCCGTGTTCACTTCTATTCAGCTGTTACACTCCAGCGCTCCTTGGGGGG
Source organism: Hyperoplus immaculatus (assembly GCA_949357725.1). Taxonomy (NCBI): domain Eukaryota; kingdom Metazoa; phylum Chordata; class Actinopteri; order Uranoscopiformes; family Ammodytidae; genus Hyperoplus; species Hyperoplus immaculatus. Next base: position 6,602,786 of record OX442366.1, read on the forward strand.
TTCTCTGAGAAGCGTCTCAGCAGGGACAGTGGTGTGATGACAGTGGGAAATGGCTACTGTACGCCACACTACAAATTGCTCTGCCGGCTAAAAAACAAAACTTTAAGTTGGTGAGTGCTTGCCCACAGGAGTTCTAAAACTTTTTCAAACTCAGCGGGCATGTTCCAACAATACCATGATGTGAATGTGAAATATATTCCTAACTCTGCCGTGGAAGCTTGTTGCTGAATAATATGTTGTACGGCAATAACATGTGGTTTCTGGCACATGATGCAACCCTTCTTCAGGGACTAAAGGTCTATTCATATATGATCTCAGCTGAACAAGTGAGGCGGTATAAGTCAAAGGCAGGTTGTGCTTTTAACCAGCATGTTCAATATGGACATAACCTTTGCAGCTCCCAAAAGGGCCTGTTATGTAAAGAGAACACTGTCCGCCGTGCAATCCTATGGTCATCTTGTAGCCTTTACATTTCCAAGACCAAAACTTCCTAAAAATCTGATTGATTGAATTGGAAACAAAAAACAAGTTGACCTTAAATCTGTCTCCTTATTTTATGAAGTCCACCTTAACATTTTTGCAATATTTAATAATTCCTTTAGGTTATAATTCAGATGAATTATGGCAGAGTTTAAGCCATATTGAAATTGCTCTGTCCACGCAAGACACTGTTTTCGATGCCATTTGAATGCATGGATTATACAGTACTTCACTAAAACAAGGCTACATAGGATATATCCACTTCATTCCACATTATGTACCAAAAGCTAGAACTCCACCCTCTCCCACAACCATGTGTTATAACCCCGAGTAAAATATTTACACAAGCCAACATTGAAGTAATGTGAATTTAATGAAAGTCCATCCAATAGTTACTTCATTTTGCGTTGTATAGTCTATTTTATTGTGGACCAAAGTGCTGGACCAGCTATCAAACGTGCAACACACACACAGACCAATATGGACATCCCTGGCTGCTACTGTGGCTTAAATCAGAGGAAATGCCCTTTGCCAAGTTTTTCTAGGCTAAGATAGTTTAATTATAATCACATATTTTGGAATGATGTCATCATTCACTTGTAATAAGGCCATGAAATACACCATGTCCAATAAGACATGTTCCAATAGACTGTAGCCTGACTGTTTTTTTTTTCTTCAAATGCAAATGGGAGCCACAGTGGATTGTATCTGTGAGAGTGAAACACAGTGTTTAAGTAATGGTTTCCGCCTTCAAGCTCAAAACAATGGGGCGGCAGTGGCGAAGTGGGTAGGAAGTTCGCCTCTGGTGTGCAGGGTCGGAGGTTCGATCCCCTGTCTCCCCGCCACATGTCGAAGTGTCCCTGGGCAAGACACTGAACCCCGAATTGCTCCCGATAGTTAGCTTAGTTAGCTTTGCACCCTACTGCTAAGCCTACCCTGCGTGGTAGCTGCTGCTATCGGTGTATGAATGTGTGTGTGACTGGGTGAATGTGTACAAAAACAATGTAAAGCGCTTTGAGTCTGTGATAAACGGAGATATAGCGCTATACAAGTCCATTTACCATTACCAATGGAACACGAGGAGCACTTGCAGCCACAAAGGAGAAAAAAAAATAACGCTTCTAAAAGGCTTCCTTTATTTACATCAATTTAAATACTGCGAAGTGTGAACACACTGACAGCCTTTAACATGACTCCAATATAGCTCTTGAGTAGGAGGCCTTCCTAGCAACCGAGCTAACTTTAACATCTAGAAGCGTGGCGTTGTGATCACGGTAACAGCGGGAGACCATCTCAAGTTAACACATTAGATGGATAAATGATGTAAAGCTGCTGGCACGACCTTAGTATTACAGAGACAATATATTTCTGGTTTATGATGCACTCCAAAGTTTTGTTGAAGGTTTTGAAAATATTAGAAAAAGCTCTGCCCCCAAATATGGAGCAATTATAATCAATGTCTGTCAATGGACGGAGTAGCAGTTCAATTCCATGCAGGTACTCTATTTTCCTGAGCACTTCCACACACATAGTCTTTTTCCTTTGCACACACACACACACACACACACACACACACACACACACACACACACACACACACACACACACGTAGTGGAGCCCATAAACACACCCGCTGTGTATAGCTAGGTGGGTGCAGGTTTATCTTTGTTGTGCTGACGAAGCACTTGCGTCTCTGTCCGCCCTCTGAGGCGATGCATTCACATAGCACGTGCTGGTAAGGAACAGCAGTCGGCCATTTTTAGTTGGCTCGTTGTTTGGGAGGGTTGGTGTTCCTACGTCCAAACAAACTGTTGAAAACAATCTCCCGTCTTTTTGGCTTAGAGTGAGAGTGGGAGTCCAGTCGGTGGCGGTGTGAAGAACGGTATTGTGTGTAAATGTCACAGAGAGCCTTCTGTTCCATATCTGACTAAGTGAATAAGAAAAAAAAGAAACCCTTGAGCATATATCCACTACTTTGTCTGCTCTAAAAACACCAGAAAGAAAGAGTACAACAACTAAATAAGCTGTCAATGTCACCATGGAACTATTACCATGTTTTTCTATAGGTTTTATGAACCAAACACAAGCAGGTTTTTTTTCGGAAAAATTGACCGTAGTCTCTGGACAAGAGACATTTTGTCGGCACACGTCACTTTCTGTTTCAACTGTGTACTGTATATTGTGTTGTGCGGGAGGGACGTTAGAGATGAAAAAGACTTCCCATGTTTATGACTTGCAAGCGGCCACCTCACTAGACAGCTCAGTGTAACTCCTTGAATCGACAATAGAGAACTAGTGTGTATCAATTAAGTTTGGGTTCAGTCACCTTCAAGCAATGGCTTTTGTCATGACTCACGCCACGGCAGCCTCTCCTGTCATAACAACTTTGTTTTTATATGATTTTAGGCGTCCATGTTTCTTTGGTTTTCAGGCACTAAACGACGCACCATGCCCAAGAGTTTCCCTTACTGCTGTCATGTGACACTGTGTGACATTTTGGCTGAAAATAGTTTTCTCAAAAGGAGAAAAGTAAAAGAGAAAAGGCAGGCTTTTAGTTCGAGCAGGAAGACAATTACCATTTAAATGTTCTCATCACAGCCGGTCTCCACCTCTCAATTACTACCCAGTGAACTTGTTAAGTTCTGTGCACGTTCTTTCCTGTCAGACACGATTAACCCAGCCCGACGGTAATAAAACTCTCTTACATGTTGTGTGTCTCTGCCTCACCCTTCCATCAGCAGTGTCTCCATGGAATTAAAGGAACATGTGGAATAGAAAAGGGGGTTAGGAGATTTTTGGGGGAATTCATCAACACATTTGGTCTGCATGTTTCAAGGTGTTAAGATGACACGTTTACCAGAGATCACTGTTCATGTAGTGTACAGACAAATCATAAATATATATGTTATTAACTGGTTTAAAAACACACATTATTTATGTGAATATATACTGTGTGACGAATCATTGATGACCTTCATGCAACATTTGGGATACATCTGTGACCAGTCAGACGTGCGTGGCTCAAACACGGCCCGTAGCATTCAACTCAAGTGAATCATGCACATCTCATTTGTGACCCCGCAAAATGCTAGAATAATTAAAAAACATGCTCCAGCTTGGCGAGCGCTGATCTGAAGTCTGTGTGGCTGGCTGCAGTCCCAGAGGTTGGAACACAGGGACGGATGGATGGGGGCCCCGTCGCCCGGCTCGCTGCGGCCCCAGATGGCTGGCTCTGTCAGCGGGCACACTACCAGGAGGGGTGGTGCCCTGACGTCAAGGCCATGATTAGATACGCCAACTTTCATTTGCCTCCCCTCTAACACCTGTGAACTGTGTGGAGAAATGAAGGGGTTTGGTGGTAGACCGAGTGTGTGTGTGTTTGTGTACTCGTACAGGTATCTTTGTGAGGACCAGTTAGTTTTAAACCACCGGATTGAGGGCATTTTTAGAAAGTGAGGACAATCTTTGTCATGGTCCTCACTTCTTCATTTGCCTGTTTGAGGGTTAACAAAAGGTTTTAAGGTTCAGGTTAGAATTAGGTTAAGGTTAGAGTATGTGTGAGGGTTGGGGCTAAACTAGAAGATACATTATACCAAAGTGTTTTGGAAATGTTCAGAACACATTAGGCCTTTGTTTTCTGAGGTCTACTTATGTCCTAGACCATTGTGTATATAAATAATTGGCTTAAATGCTGAAAAATGTATTGTGATTTTTTAAAAACCTGGAAATTTGTGTGAAAGAAGAACCTTTCGTCATCCTGTTGAGTTGTTCTGGCTCTTGAAATTGCTTCTCCTAAGCCTTAGCTTCAAAAATGCAGTGGAAATCTTCCAAAACACAGTAGGGGAGTGCACAAAATATGACTAATATAAAATTTGGTCCAGACGCTTTTTGGTAGAAATGTTGTCTCTACTTTCAAAAAACATTAGGAAATTAGACTGAATGAAGACTTTGAACCACATATGATGATTCATGGGATGTATACTAATAAAAGAGGAAGCATCACAAAACATTTTTCAAACAAACCATTAAGTAAATATAAAAACAATAATAACAAACTATTTTCACACTATGTATATACTCTATGCACTATTTACAAGCTAAGTGGTAGCTGGGGAGCTTCTGGGTCTTGCTTCTCACAGTGTTTTCTAAGCCTGTAAGGGACTGACAGTATCACAAGAACATTCCCTGGAAACAGGAGGACCTCTAGTTTGAGATGATGTTTTAATTTTATTTTTCAGCCATATCTTCAGGGAGATATTAATAAAGATATGCGCGCACCCTCAGAGGGTTAATGACCTCGCACACAGACGCTTCCAAAACTCTCCCCAGAACTTTGATTTTTGATGGTATCACACCGTCTTCCTCAGCAGATGATGTTTGCCCCCGAATTTGTAAAAAATCAACTTTCCAATTTCTAACAAAACTTTACTGCAAGTCCCTCCAGAAGTCAGGTAATCTGGCAGGTTAATTATTAGTAATGAATAATGACATCTTCCGGACACAATGTTGATTTTACGACCTGAATTGATGTGTTTAGACACCAGTGCAGCACCTTATTGACTCGACCCCTCCCAACATCAGTTTTATGAGCAAAGCTACAGTGAAAAAGAAAGTGCAATGGAAATGCTTTCCAGTGCAAAGTGGGGTTGTATTGTTGTGGCTGGCCATGGTGCTGACACAGCACGTGACCTACCCCTCCACACACACACACACACACACACAGGGTCTTAAGGTTTCCTTAAGGCCAGGACACACCAGCCCGATAATCGCCGTCGTCAAAAAAAATGGAGTCGGCCGTTTCAGGAAGCTCCAGCTTCCCGTCGCTGCTAAAGAACACACCGAGACGACTGTTTATTTTCCGTACGCTCGCGGGACCTAATGTCTCCACAACAGCAGGCGGCGCTAATCTGTATTGTGGCCCGAAAAAATACGAAAGCCGGAAATGATTGGACATCTCTCTAGAGCATAAACATAGATAGAAATACGTATTTATATTTATGGACCATAAGAGCACAATTTTTAGCAGAGAGTGTCGAGCATGGTGTCGAGCAGTCAACAAGGGTTGATGCATGTGAGTACTCTCAAAACGAAACGAACAAACACATTAAAACGATGGCTAGCTGTTGTTAGCTGTTTGTGCTACCCGCCTCACTTCCGGGCTTCACTGATTCGCTAGCCCTCCACCAATCAAATTGCTCCAAATGAAAGACGGTCGGCCGCCGATTGAACATGTTCAATCGGCGGCCGACAGGCTCAAAACAAGCCCGACGACCTCTACGTCGGCCGACGTCACGGCACACACCAAACAGATTCGTCTTTTTTTTTGACGACGGCGATTATCGGGCTGGTGTGTCCTGGCCTTTACGGTTCTCTCACACCCGCCCTCAGTCAGTGACCTTGGAGTAGAATTAAGATATAATATTAGAAATGTTATTAATGTCATTGCCCCCGCTAAGGTAAAGGTGGTCTTTGGGAAGAAAAGAGCACCATGGAAAAATGCCACGCTGGTAAAAAAAATAATAACAATAATAAAAGTTTCAAAGGGGCTGAACACAGGCGGCAAAAAACTAATCTCCAGGTTCATTTCGAATTCACAAAAAAAAGGATTTTGAATTTAATTTAGGTTTTGCTTCTGCACAGCAACTCCGCCGCCCGTAACTCCTTGAAGTGACTGCACTGATCTCCATCTACATAAGGTAGCAGACTAACTATGCATACAAATCCCTCATACAACCACACTTCAAACATACTGAACAAACTATCCCTTTAAGACAGTCACACAAGTGGAGAAAGAGCATCCCTTACAATTCCCCCGCCCCATCCCTAATCAGCATCAATAATCAATCAGTTCTTTATATGAGGTGTTGAAGACTTGTTTGCCGCTGGCTGGAAACTGGAGCCACACACTGTCATTTTTGATTCACCTGTTTTATCTTCAGAGTTCTATTCAGACATATTTTTTCATCCTCTATTACAGGGGTGGCCAACCAGTCAGAGACTAAGAGCCACATTTTTTACTGTGTTACTGCAAAGAGCCACATCGTACACACAGGTACACATGAACATCCCCCCATCCCTTCCTCATACACGCACACGCACACACACACACACACACACACACACACACACACACACACACAGACCTCTGCTCAGTCAGATTTACTGTAAATGGCACAACCAAAATGATAATGCAGTAACGGCCTTAACTATGTTTCACCCGTTTCAGTTGAATTTTGTATTATTATTATTTTTTAAATAAATAATGCTTGTGCATGCTACCAGGCCCAGGGGCACAAGGGCTCAAGGGGGCCCTAAGCTAAGGTACTGATAACTTTACATGTCCTATAGTCAAAGAGCTCAGTCACTCATGTCAATAAAAGGTTCCAAAAATAGCCTAAATATAAGGAAATAAATCATCATGGGCCCCTCAACTAGTAGGGGAGAAATACAAAAGCAATTGTAAAGCAACAGCATTATTAGCTCTGTCTTAGAGGCTTCATGAGTGGCCTCTAAGGCCCCCACACATACAGGAATAAACTTTCTATGTGTAAATTATATACTGTTCATTAAAAGTAGCTATCCACCCTTTATCTGTTGAAATGGGTCTCTCCATCATATAACATGGGTCTGCAGACCAATCTACTGTTTTTGCAGTTGCAGAGTAAAGGATGCTGCCTGCTTAAGAAACATCAGAAAAATAATGTTCATTCTGCAGCTCAAGATTTGATTTAGCCTCTAAATTTTCCTCTCTAAGTGCATCAGATTGATGCATTTTACTTTAAAACGGTACACATTTTCTTCCAGTGTGCAATGCCCCCTGACCCCCCAACAAGGACCAGCGTCCCTCCCACAGTGTCCCAAAATCATCTGGGAAACACTGACTTTCTTAATATGTTTTTTGCCAATAATTGTATGTATCTGTGCGGAAAAGTCAGTGTAACTGACTGGATAGGTAGGAGTGGGGGGGCCCTTAGAGAGTCTTGGTTCAGGGGCCTATTATCTCATAATCCGTCGAAGAACCAACTGGATTCTGCAATCTTTTTAATTTTCGCATTATTTATTAAAAAAAAAAAAAACGGGGGGCCCCACACTAGGACTTGAAACGGGCCCCCAGATCGTTAAGGCCGCCCCTGTGATAATGACAGAACTGGACTCCTACAGTACTAAGACGACAGGCCAGTCATTTTCAACAATGAACATTGTGTGCACTGCCTCACACACAAACTCTCAGTTCAACCAAGTCCACAAACAAAAATATAACAATTTACAATAGCGTTTTTCTCTTACTATGCATGTTGCTTAGTGGGACTTACTTTTAGAATGGAGTGAGCTGAAGTGGCGCTGAAGATTTGAAGCCTTGAAATGCGCTAATGTAGCCTGGCTCCGCCCGCCTGCCTACTTCCGGCCAAATTTTATTTTCCCTTCAGTAGTCAGTCTGGGTGTACAGCCCATTTCCAAGTTTTGCCGGAGATTCGACATCCGGTCCAATCAGCGAACAGAGCGAGTGGCTGAGAACGATGACGTCGAAGTCGCGCTCCAGTTTCAGTTGCCAGAAGCCGGCTCATGACACACGTGACGACCAAACGTTATGCGATTGGTTGGCTAATCCAGAGTGGCACTGGGCAGATCCAATAGTTTTAAACTTTAACAGACACCCGACTCCATGAGTGAACGTTTGCCAATTACAGCACTGCCAGACCTTCTGTACAAATGAAATGAAGTACGATGGTCTGGTAGCACCAGGCTAGCGCTAATGACGCCTGGCATATAAGGCAGAATGGCTTGGTATAACGTTCAACAAAAAATAGAAACTCTCCCACTCTGTTTCGGAGCGAACTTGACACAAATTGTTTACTCACGGAAAACCTCCCTCCAAGCTGAGCGGGCAGTTTTAGGTTGCGTCCACACCAAACGTTTGCGAACGTTATGTTGCGTCCTCAATTAAACATTTGCGAACAGGCATACACATACACAACATTAACAAAATAAAAAAATAAATCAACAACATGTAAAACGAACGTAAGAGCCGCATGAAACGTTTGCGAACATGCACACACATACAGTGGCGTGCACAGACATTTTGGGGGGCAAGTGCTCAGTGGGAAAAAAAAGGGCACAATATATTCTATTGATGAATGACCAAATCATTTTAAGGGTACTTGTACAAAATCCCCTCCTGGCCTAATGACTTTTAATACCTGGCCACACATACAGTGTTTCTCAAAGGAATTTGGGAGACTGTGTTTGGGACCCTGGACCTTCTAGGGGGGTCAAGAAAAATGTTTACCTTTTAAAGTAAAATTCATCAATCTGGTGCACTTTGAGAAGAAAGCTAAGGCTAAATCACCTGTGTCAATGTGGGCTATTTAGTACTATTTTCTGGAATAATTTGGAGACACAGAATTACCAAAAAGCAGAAAGAAAATATCTACATGTTACAGCTTCGGATTTTTTTTAAATAATCCCTTATCCCGAATTCTCTCTTTGAAGCCTTCGTTAAGCCCCTGATCTCCGTACCAATAATATCCTATTAAGGTATACAAGATTACTGTCTTGTAACATAGAAATAACTTATGGTTGGGACAAAATAATATAATTAGCTTATAGCTGCATGACTGATTTAGTACCACCAACCAGCCGCGGCTGGCCCATAGAGGGCGCAAGGGCACCGGCCCCCCCCCCTCTTCCCCCCCCCAAAAAAAAATAAATCGTTTTTTTTTGTGTGTTAATTTGAGGCAACTAAACTATTTTATTTTACTTAAGAATGCACACTGAATTTATATTCTGGCTCTGTATTTACATTTAATGGTGAAATTCAAGCTCTAAACTGACTCATTTAGCTTCTACGGGCGCCAGTTCACGGCGCCCCACACCCTCGTTCACTCAGAGTGGCCCTTTCAATTTCTATTGCCATTCAGTTTTAACGGAGGGTTTGGGGCGCTGGGCATTGGCGCCCAGTAACTGGTTACCTGGCAACAATAACAACAACATTCGGATCTACTAGCGGTTGCTCGCGGAGTCGCGTGCAGTGTTGCCAACTTAGCGATGTTGTCGCTATATTTAGCCACTTTTCAACCCCCCTGGTGACTTTTTTTTTTCAAAACAGCGACAAGCGACAACTCTAGCTTTTTTTCTGGTGTTATTGGTGACTTTTTCGCCAAGGCAAGTATCACTTTTAACTCTTCTCAACGAGCAGCGGGAGACTCCCCAGCCCCTCTCCTGTAACAGAGCATTGACAGACGGCCCGGTCCTCGCGCAGCAGTCCCTCCCAGCTGCGGTCAGAGCAGGAGATACACACCTCTCTGCTCGTAGTCCGTTAGCATCCCTATTAGCAGTTGTAGTAGCAGCTTTCCCCCCCCCCCCCTGTTCTACAGTCAACGAGTAGTGCAACTCAAAAAATTATGCAGTGCTTTTTTAAACTTTGAGCATGTATGATTACTGCTAGACTTACCATTATCACGTTTCTTGTTTATGCGATTGACACGTTCATAACACTAGAACCTCACCTACTGCCTATGTTGGCATCATGCCTTTAGTGTGCATATTGTATATAGTTCTCTGCAAACCTATGTTTGCATCATGCCTTTAGTGTGCATATTGTAAATAATTCTCTGCAAACCTATGTTGGTATCATGCTTTTAGTGTGCATATTGTATACTGTATATATAATTCTCTGCAAACCTATGGTGGTGTGACGCACACAAGACATAGGTCACAATTTGTGTTTATGTATTCATTTTATCAGTGATCATAATCACTTGTTTCCCAGCACTTGCTGATGATTTATTTCAACTTTTATTATCTCTTATTCAGTCTTTGAAGGCTTGTACTTCTGGGTGTGATACCGATTAACGCCAGAGAGAGAGAGAATGTTAACTTGTGTATAATTCTCAATTGTTATTGATGTATTTGCACTTTTAATCTTGCTGAATTCTACAAGGCAAATAAATTAAGTTAAAACCTAGTTCCCCTGCCCCATTTGTCTTTGTAAGGAAATTTTCTATTTTGTCTTTATTATTTTGTCAGAATGCACCAGAATGCTTCATTTGTATGTGAAAATCACAAAAAAATCCTCTGGGGGAGGATCCACCCCAGACCCCCCTACAGGGGTTTGGTTTATAAAATTTCAGCCCAACCTAAAAGAAAATTCACCAGCCGCCACTGCCACCAACCCACTTTGCGTAGTAAAAATAAGATGTGTGGACAGCTAAATATATTTCAATAACATTTGAGGAACAGTTCAACATTAAAATCTGAGCTTTAAAAGGCCCTGAACAGATAACATGACTCTGGTCTTGACTCTGACCTTTCATCTTCATCTTCCTCCTTGCTGCTGTTGGATGCTTTCATCCAGGAGAGCAGAGAGCTGCTCCCCTGGGCTGCCTGCTGTAGCTCCCTTTCTTTTTCCTTTTTAACCTCTCCTTTCTAGGCATTATACTGCAATTTGTAAATAAAAAGAGACCAACCAACCATATGAATAAGACTGCTTGGTTACATTACAACAAGGCACAAGGCTACTGTTTGTTTGTCATTTAGCAAATAAATTACTGCAAGTGAAGTGTTAATTATATAGCCTAAAGTAAACCTAAACAATACTGATAGATTCACATGCTGTACCAATGACAAACTCTGCCGACATTAGTTGTGTTCATCACGTCATATCTATTTTTTTTTTGGGGCTAGCAGGACAGTCGGCTAATTTATGTTCAGCTGTGTGGCGCTGCATGATAGAGGCTACTTTAAAACAGAGACAAATAAATGCAAGTTATAGCTTGGCAACTGAGGCTTAGGGGGCAAACAATACACTCTTGACTCCATAATGTATGTGTTTCCTCGCTGGTGGGGCAGGGCAGGCCGGGGAGTAGGTGTGTGTGTGCAGTAGCTGTGAACTGCTGCGGCAACGCACCTCCGTTTGTGTCCACTCTGCGCGTTCACGTTGACAAAGGAAGTGTGTGCGGAGGAGGAGGAGGGGGGGGGGGCATATTTATTGGGGCATTATTGTCAAACGTTTTTAATCGTAAAACTTTCAGATTCTTTTATTTTTTTTCAAAAGGGCACTTGATTGGGCCAGGGGAAAAGGGCAGGTGCTTCACCACTTCAGGTCTACCTGTGCACGCCACTGCACACATAGGCCCACACAAAAAAAAAGTATAGAAAAAAAAAATAATAATTATAATCAGAAAATTTGATATGAACTGAAGAGCAGGTTGGCCACCCCTGCTCTATTATATTCAGCCCCTTCATCAAATTTGCCGTTTAACATTGTCTTTGCATGTCGCCTCCCCGTCTTCCTTCCCTTAGTGCTTTTTTAAAAGTCTAACATAAAGCATTTTGTATCGCCTTGTTGTTGAAATGCGCTGTGCACATAAACCTGCCATGGCTCGGGCCTAGAATCGAGTATGATGTCATTTGAGTCAACCGAAACAAAAGAAGGATTGAACTCCTCTGGCATTTTTACTGCCAGAAGATTTGTGATGGGAAATTAAACTTTTTCTCTACTCCAGCCGTAGGAATGGGGAGTCCTAAACTCGTGAAGCATGTCATTTAACCGCCTCAGTTGTCAGTACTTTTGAATTTTGGAAAACTTTGACGAACAGTTATACCTAAAGCAGGTTCTGTACGTTTCCTATGGCAACACGGAGCAGAGACTGTCTGACGGCCACTGTGTGATGATAGTGGGCCATCAAAATCAAAATAATATATTTATTTTTCTTAGATTAATATGTCTGAATGTGTCTGAATTCAATAAAAAATGTCAGTACGTTACAATAAGAATTCCAATTTTTTTTGGTTTATTTTTTGTGAGGCTGAGTTGGATTTCCCAGGCATAACGCATCACAGCTAGGCCTACGTGGAGCAGCGGGACCTGCACTAGAAGTATTGGTAGCCTTTCATTGAAGCTGCCGTCCCCTATTGGATAATAACGTTGACTGACGTGTGTCATCAGCCAATCACGTTTACTTCTTGGTGGACTCCGTTAGGAACCGAAACACTTAAGACAAACCTTGTTTTGTGTCTCTGGTGATTTACAGGGTTGAGTTCTGAAATGTGAACATCGCAGCTTCATGCTACCACGCTGTTCATAGGCCTTTCATGTTCAGTCAATAGCAGACTGGAACCTTTGACTCCAGTCCTCCCCCTCCCCCCCATAACACACACACACACACACACACACACACTTGAAGTGAGAAAAACATGGAAGAAAAAAACCATCATGTCTGTATTTATTTTCTGGCGAGCACTGTGGTTAAACTCAACGACAACGCTCTGGTTCAATAAACAGGAACTAGCTTTCATCCGTCACAGCAGATTACATTGCCAAAAGCAACAGACCAAAGTTCACGCCGTTGACCTTAAATCTGCCTCCTTTTTGCACAATGAGCATTTGCCCAAAATCCCTTAAAAAAATAAAAATAATAATCTGGAAATCATCACAATTTTTATGCAGTGACAGACTAACCTCAATTTCAGGGCAGAATAGCTCTATAATATATGTGTGTGTGTGTGTGTGTGTGTGTGTGTGTGTGTGTGTGTGTGTGTGTGTGTGTGTGTGTGTGTGTGTGTGTTGTGTGTGTTGCTTTGTGAGTGAATTACCTTCCTGTAAGCAGTTATAAGCAGCAGCAGCAAACCCCCCCCCCCCCACCTCCACCCCTCCCCATACACCCACATTCAATCTCTGCTGTTGTGTCCAATAACAGCCATTTGTTCAGCTGCAGATTCCTGGTGAAAGCAATCCCCACCTGCTCGCTCCCCTGGAGTCAGCTTATTTCACACAGTGGGGTGTTGGAGAAAATAAAAATACGTTATGTGGCACGTGAGGTGGTTTTCTTGGCTGATGATGAGTGTGTTTATATTTACCCCTTCTCAGTGGTTGAGTGTATTTCACATGTCTATAACCCTCTGGACGTGGGTCTGTATTTACCGGAAAAAAAAAGTGTGGAGTTCTGCTCTAAGTAGAGGCTACACAAAAAACTGTCTGTGTCACATGAATATATAAAAAAAACTGAGGAAAGAGTTAGAAATAGGACAACAATGTCCTGTGTAAAAAACAGACGGTTTAATTACAGTATGGACAATCAGGATGACATTATTAGACCGCGCCTGCCCTTTTTGTTAAAAGAGCTTAAGTGCCCGTTTTAAAAATGGAGTGGCTGTGTGTGTGTCACCTCATTTATCCCAAACTAATATTCACCCCAATAAAAATAAAGATGACTGATAGCATGCATAGAGGTGGTTCCCTTTTTTCAATGTTGGGGCACTGCCCCTTAGCTTAGAGAGTCTGTGCATGCCATTGGGTAGGCTGTAAACATACTGAATAGGTTTTGAATATGGACGGATAAGGCCAAATAGATATAACCCCATACACACAACTCCCCCCCCCACCATGGAAACCTGACTGCACAAACACAAGGCACAAATGCTCTGTACGGTGAGAATAGAAATGGAGACGGAGAGAGACGAGGACAATATGAACACAAGAGGAGGAGAGGAAAGACATCCTTGAGGATGAAGAACATCAGATCCAAAAAACATCTGAAATGACTCACTAAAAACCAGGAGAGAGAGATAGATAGATAGAGAGAGGAAGAGAGATTTTGTTATTGTTACAAAACACTTTATTTACACCGGCCTACATTTTAAAGTTTTACAATTCAACAGTTTAAACAAAGTGCTAATGTATTAACATCCCAGTATGTTTAAAAATAATGTATCTAATAAAAACTTGTGCTTAAACCAACTCTTCATTGACAACTGAACAGACAATATCATTAAAACACCAGCGCTGTTTAAAAGCTTTCAAGTCTCCAACATGTTATGGAGAGAAAGAGAGAGAGAGAGAGAAATAGAGAGAGATAGAGAGAGAACGAGGAGAGAGAGAGAGAGAGATTGAGGTGCCAAGATGGCTGAGGGGGGCACAGAGAGAGTTGGGATGCTGTGTTGGTTTTGTAAACTCTCTTGGGGCGTTTGTTTGGGATTCTTTCTGTCAGGTCAGAGTACTACATCCTGGGGGAAACAGTTTACTTCTGTGTGTCTTATTGCTCGTGCCCTTTACATCTGCCGCCTTAGGCCTGAGACTGAAGTATTGAAGAAGTAATACAAATGTTAAAAAGTGTTGTCTGTAAGCCTACATGAATCAAAGTCCCAGTGATTTATACGTATCCAGGAGCCACTGTCCATATTTAATTTTTTTTCTGGCAAAAAAAGAAGAGAAAGAAATATCCTTAGAGAATAAAGAATAAAGGCAGAGAAGTAAAAAGCATCTGTACAGGAAGCAGCAAACTGTGGTTCTTTTCTCACCTCGGCACTGCTGGGTCAGACACTGTGTGAAGATGGTGTGAACGGAATCACACACACACACACACACCATAAAAAGTTGGCTCACCTTGAGGATACAGCACTGTTGTCAAAGTGTGAGCAATGCGAACAAACGTGTATGAATTTGAGATCTCCTCTATATACAGACCTTGCTGGAGGATACTCATATCTCTGAGTTTTCTTCTGAATCAACGCAATGCAGTTGCAGTTTTGTGTATATCCATGGGAGCTGCTGATAGCTTATTCTACATACTTTTCACAGTGCATATTTGACACAATGAAACTTAAAGCTGCAGTATGCCATGTTGGAGAAATCATCAGTTGAGATAGGGAATACCTACACACTTTGAATCCAAAAACGTCAACCGTTTCCATTCTGTTCTCTCTGGTCCCTCCCTGACACGGTCTACCTGCTGTAGCTGTGCCGTCCGACGTATCCCAAGATTCATTGCGTTTTTTCCCACTGGAATACTATGTACGACGCTACAATAAGGTTTGCACGTGGCATAACTCAGTTTATCATTATAGTTCCTGTTTATCCCCCAAAGCATTATGAGAACTTGTACTTTGAGGGGGCCAACAGAGCATGACTTTGAAAAACCTAAGACTGAAGGAGATATGAGAGTGACTTTAAGTATGAGGAACTGTATAAACCCTGCCTTTTAGTCAGGCAGGCTAATTGTAACACAGTGGTTTAAGGAATGCTTCACCCATACGGAACCGGCGTTCTATCATTATAAAATCGCTATAATATAATGAATGAGGTTTTTCTTCCCTCTGTCTTCCCTTGGCCCAGCTGTCCTATTAATCCTAACCGTACATTTTCACTAGTGTGATGTCACACTAGTAAAATGTAGGGTTAGACAGCGAGACCATAAAATACTCTTTCTGCCTCTTCTCAGGCTAGGGTGAACCGATTAAAAAAAAATGCACATTCATACTACATAGAATCTCAGAGTTCAATACACCTTCATATTCCCACTGGTGAAGTAGGTCTTTAAGCCTGAAGTGTAGTGCCTGAAAACTGGCATGACTCCTGGACGAAGGTAAGTCGGGGAAAATAAGTTTCCATGGTAAGTAAACTCAGGCTTGTGTGAAACAGAACGTGTGAGCCAGATTTAATAATGCAAACTAGCTCTACTGGTAATCTTGCTTTTATGGAATGTATATGAAAGTTGTCCAGACAATATGACTTATGTCTGAATATTGTTTGGAAACACTTGAATTTTTTTGCAAATAGTTGACCAAGTTTCAATAATGTTTAACACAACATAATAAACAACAACACCCAGGAGTTCATTAGAGAAAAAATCAACATTTATTATAAAAAAATACAACCAATCTGGTCACAGTCATGGTGTTCAGTATGGGCAGTCATTGGAGTTCAACACAGGAACAGGTCAAAGCTTGGGATGTTCCCTAATCCATAGAGCAAATGGGCTCTTAAACAAACTCACCCTCGCTCACACACACAAACACACACACACACACACTTAATAGGTAAAGAAGAATGTGATTGAGTCGGGTTACCATTAGGATATAAAACTAGATAAAGGACATAAGGTTCCTTTTCAAACAGGAAATGAGGGAGATGGACTGAGTGGTCTTCCACACATCACACTCATTATCTGTTCTCCACTTCTCCCTCCATCAAACGTCCACTTTTCTTTGGTGAAAAAGAGACAGAATCCTACCAGTGCGAAACTAGGTCGGAGATCCTATTGCTGATGCAAAATCACTTATGGCAGCCACCAGACCTCGGGCACACGCGCATGCACACACACACACTCACACACATACACACACACACAGAGGAGTAGCCTACATCCACTTCCTCTCAAACACTCTTAGTCACTCTGACGCTGAAGGGTTGCCATGACAACTCTCTTAAATTCCCAGTTGGTCTGGGCGAGTGTGAGTGTGTGTGTGTGGAAAGTGTAATCGAGTAGAGTCATTTAGGGCTCACAGAGAAAGTCATTTTGTCGCAGTAATGTCCATTTTATAGACACTGCCAGGACTGGGAGCTTCAGAATGAGCCTGCAGCTAGTAGGATTTTAACACTGTGAGGCTGTTGCAGCTACGTATGACTACACAGCAAGGAAACACTGCACTCTTCCTCAGAGCATTAATCACCAACAGATCACTACACTGCTCCTTCACTTTGTCATTTCAACACTGATTCCTTTCATTTTTAGTGCACCTCTGTGCGTGTGTGTGTGTGCGCAGAGTTCCCGCTAAGCATAGGCCTACTGAGCAGATGAAGACGATTAGATGTGATTTAAAATGTGCGAGTGTCACGTCATACATTTTGATTTGGACTCCGATACAATGATGAAACGCTTTCATCACAAAAAAACATCTCGGCGAGGGGGGGAACACCTCAGTCAGTTTGATCTACGCTTTCATAAACTACAGTAAACGGAAGAAACCAAATGGAATATTGCAACACCACGTCTCGGCCACAGTCATTTATCTGGATTGGAGTAATGCACGAGTAATGGATTTGAGGCACAAAAAGGGCCCGCAAGAAAGGGGAAAAAAACTATTAAAATTGTGGTCCTTGAGATTTTCATGGAATCAAAGCCAAGTATTGATATTACATACTTTCATCCGATGTCCACACATTCTCTAATTATCTCAATGATAGTTTTTCTTGTTAGTGGCGTGCCTGCGTGTGTGTGTGAGTGTGTGTGTGTGTGTGTGTGGAGGGGGTGTCTGCCAAGATTTAGAGAAATCTTTATTGCATATATATATAGATTTTTTTTTACACTGACCTGAATTTTTTTAAATTTATCAACCAGAACTTAAATGAAGAAATTCTAACTTCAAAATCAGTTTTAGTCAGGAACAAGATTGTTTTTTTTTGTCATAATTCAATTGGATTAGGAATAATCTCTCATATCAACGCTTGTTTAAAGACTATGTAAAAACAGTATAGTGGTCTTTAAGTTTTAATATGAACAGTCATCTTCTGGCAATGTTGAGGCAATGTAGGGCGCCATAGACAGACAGCAGAATGTCTGGTCAGCAGGCAGATCCACATTGTGCAGGTTGATAGCACAAAGTACCTTAGTGATAAAATAGAACACACACGCATTATTGGGATGTGAAGTACTTGCATAGGATGACATCATCGAGGCATTAGACTACAGCAACAGCCAACATAGTAGACGGAGCTACAAACGCTGGAAGGTTTAGGATCATTAAAGGAACATTCCGCTTTTTAAAACACTCAACTCAACACTAACCATTCAGTGCATCACCTTAGTCAATTTTGGGACGAAGAACAAAAATGAGTCTCCTCATCGGCCACGCTTAGCCTCAACCGGTCTGAAGTTGTTAGTTGTCATTTCCTACATCTCCCATGATGCTTTTCAACTGCCTTTTCAAAATGTTCTTAAAGGAGATTTAGTCGACTGTCCCTTGCATTCCCATCTGCTGTTGTTCAAGAACTTTCTCTTTTACAGTGAATGTCACTTTAGCTGTTACAATCTGCCAAAACAGGAAGAGAACTCCACTACCGAAAAACAAAATGTCTGCTGAAATACAGAGACCACGACCAGGGCTGCCTTTACCTGCCACTAGACCCTGGGGCTGAGAGGTTTCGTAGGCCCCCCCGGGCGGCGGTCTTACAATACAGATGCGTTAAAGCCATGTTTGTCTACAACAAATACAAATATAAATACTCTTAAGGTAACATGTACTTAAACCCCTTCCTGGTCTAATGACTTTTAATAACCAGACACACATGGTTGGTTACAGTGTTTTTCCAAGTTATTGAGGAAAAAATTTAACCTTTTAAAGTAAAATGCATCAATCTGGTGCACTTTGAGAAGAAAACTAAGGCTAAATCAACTGTGTCCTATGTGAGCTATTTTCTGGAATCATTTGGAGACACAGAAATACCAAAAAGCAGAAACAAAAATATACAGGTTTAAAAAAATCCAGTCAGTCAGCATTCCATTTTTTTTTTTAAATAATCCCTTATCCTAAAGCTACTTCTCTCTTTGAATTCTTTGTTTTGTTTTTAATGGCTCAACTTAATATAGGCTCTTGATCTGCGATGATAATTAAACAAAAATGTACTGGTGAATGATAGGCCCCTTGATCTTCATAGGCCAAAAATAATGTGATTTTTTTTCCTTTTTCTTTACTGGTTCATGATGGGCCCCTGATCTCCGTTAGCCCCCCCTACGAAGATTAGGGGCATATCATGAGCCAGTCAATAATTTATTGTTTTAAATGACAATGTTCGGTGCCTTCTTCGATCAGGGGCCTATATTGACACAGTTAAAAAAAAATTAAAAAAAACTTTTTTTGGAGAGGCCCCTGATCTTCGTAGGCCCTGGGGCTTCAGCCCAGGTAAGCCCGTGCATAAAGGCGGCCCTGACCACGACCGGTCAATTTGAATGAGGTTTCAAAGATTGGACACATACAAAGTTACACTGTCAACATCCGACTAGTGTCTTATGGTTGGGCTTTTAAGTCATTTACACAGCACAGAGGGAGTGGGTGTTTGCTCTTGTTCTGATAGAGGGGGGGACTGTGTTTCTCCACCAAGGAACCATTAGTTTTTTAGAGCACATTCATTCAGTGATCCTTTTAAAGCAGTGAGGGCACAGATAATCACATCCATTCTGCCATTAGACCACAATAGGTAAACATTCAGTAAAGAGAGAAACATCAACTCAATTTCATGTAATCAAGACGATTCCGTGCACGTTATAATCATGTTGTTGGGCACATAGTGGAATAATCGGTTTAAATTCATTGCTACTCTGTGATTTCTGGCTCATGCCTCAATATAAATCCACTTGAATTAAAACAAAAATACGAGAGTTTTTTTTTTGGGAGAATGGTCCCTTGGTCAACTTTAACATTACAGACTGTCCATGGAAGATCATCAAAGTTTTAACTTTCTGGTATTGGAGTCAACCATCTGTAAAGGGAATACAGTTTGAACTATTGCACCTTCTAACCTGCTGACACATGAGCCTACCCAACGCACCGGTCTCCAAAAACATTGTAAGAAAAGGGGCCTTAAAACTGTATAATCGGAAAAAAAAGAGAGAAACATATATAAAATGTCCAAAAAACAGCTTGTAGTTGACAGGCCATGACTTCGTGATCTGATATAATTCCCCTTCCTATTTGGCCCCTCCTGCCTGCAGTAGCTTGGCTAGCTGCTGGTCCATGCCTCCCGCTCTGAGCTGCTCCAGGCTGTGGTAGAGGTGGGTGACCCCCGAGGCAGTCACCACCACCACCCTGAGGCCGTGTGTGTCCCCGCCCAGCTGGCAGCCGATGGCCGAGCTCACCACCATGTCCAGGCCGCCGTGGAAACCGCCGGCGTTTCGGTGATAGTGGCCGGAGAAGACCGCTTTCACCCCTACAATGGAGGAGCACAGAATAATTCGATTTTTTTTAGATACTTTAAAAAAACTTTTTTTTTTAACATAAGTGTTAAATCACTCTATATTCATACAGTAATCACTTAAACAGTATGCACAGTTCATAACACAGGTCTCCCAGTCATTCAGCTTTGCAGTAAGTGCGAGATACATTTTTTGAGTATCCCGCTTTTATCCAATCAGGAGACAGAGCACTTTAAAGAGGTTTCCGTGAATGATAACTCGCTGCTCTCCATCGTGGCACTATCTGACGATGGCTGTGTGTTCATGTGGTGGTGACGTAGGGACGAGGGAGGGGACTGCTAACTGCTGTCACTGACAGGAAGTTAGCTAAAAGGTCCCTATCACTTACTTCTTCTTTAAAGATATTTTTTTGTAATTTTTTTGCTTTATTGATAGTGTAGAGACAGAGTTGAAAATGGGGCAGAGAGGGGAGTGACATGCAGAGAACGACCGCGGGCTGGACTCGAACCCGGGTTCGCTGCTGGCCGAGGCCCATGGAGGGGACGCCCCACCAACTCAGCCAAAGGCGCACCCACTTACTTCATCTTTAAGTCTAAGTTTGCACTTCACTGATCAAAACCGGTATATTACTTTATCATATAATCATGGTCTTTAGAAAGTATGTTAATTCGCCCCAGGTCTGACCCATCTGCCCTCATGTACCCAGCATAAAGATGCATAATATACAATTATTAACACTTCAGACAAAATGAAATATGTCTGCAAGGCCCTGACAGAGTTAGTGGTCAAAGCCTGTGACTCAATTAATGTTCTATGGGGGGATTTCTGGCTTTGAATAACTCACTTTACAGCCTGGGTTTCTTTCATATTCATATTTAGTTACCTCACTTAGCATTAGCACAACATGTGCTGTTTAGCATGTACAAGTATCAGTGCCTTTATCTTGTTAAAATAAAATCATTTTCATTCCTATCACAATCTACCAGATCTGGCTGAAAAAAAAAAAACTTTTCATTTGTAGAAAAAGGCAGGTTGGGAGGGAAAAAAACAGGAACTTTCCATTTACATATTTAAAAAACCCTGTTGAACTTTCATTAGGGGAGCCTGGAGGTTCAATTTATTTTCAATTACACACAACATCGTTAATAGAATGGCGAGGGTATGGCTGGGCCCTGCGGCAGAGATGCCCTTTCACTACTACAGTTGAAACCACTCGCACACTTAATGGCACGTCAAACAGCCTCACTCGGAGTGAGGGCTTGAGTTGATGGGCTGAGTGTGGAGGTAGCATTTGCCGGCCTGAGGGAATTCTAATCTTTAGTTTAGGGGAGGAACAATTTGACTATCTTGCAAGTTGGTGGCACTTTGGTGGTCATTTTCCCTTTCACTTAAGGGGTAAACATAAGTTTAGGATTTGGATTAAAGAAAAACATTTGAATCAGTGTGTTGTTTCGGGCAAGGTGATTATGATCAGGAGTTTTACGCTTTAAAGCTTTTGAATATGTTTAGGTCTAGTTGGGGTCTGATTGTGAACAATGATCAACGTTAAAGTTAAAACAGTATCTGTGAAATGTCCCCAGTTTTGTAATACAACAGTGCATTCTGAAGTCTACCAGTGTGTGTGCCTACATGCCCATTTCCACTGAGGGGAGTCAAGCTGCTTTGTCAGAATCAGAATCAGAATCAGAAAAAACTTTATTTATCCCAAGAAGGGCAATTTTGTTCACAGTTGTATCCAGAGAGACAGACACCCAGTAAAAAAAAGAGTGAAAAAGAAAAAAAGAAACTGGCTACAAAAGAGGATAAATTGCAGTCTGCGTATGAGAAAGACATCAGTCCGTCCTAGAAATTTGCACAACAAAGACGTGGAGGAACCGTGGTATGCGTCCACTGCTGATGCTACCTTCAATGTCAGCTGCGTGAAATTGCCCTGAATCATGGTGACGGCCACTCTGTGTTATCAAACAGCACCAGAATACAAATGTGACCTCAATTTCTGTTAATATTCACAGCTATGCACCGACAGCTGTTGCATACGCTGAACCTGTTTAATAATTTATCTGCCATGGATAGAAATTGATGATTAAGGCTTGTGCTTGTGTGTGTGTGTGTGTGTGTGTATGTGTGTGTGTGTGTGTGTGTGTGTGTGTGTGTGTGTGTGTGCCTGCCAAGGGCTAAATTAATTTAAAATTACAACCAGGGGCAGCATAAATGTGAAGCCCACCCTCATGTGGCTTGTGGGTGGGCCTGCAGCAACATCACTATGGACCCAACCATTTCATGACTACGTATCCGTGCGTCTATGTGTGTGTGTGTGGTACAAGAATAATCACCTTTCATATAACCCTGCCACTGCAGCAACACTCTATCTAGCCATAACAGTGCATACATGTGTGTACGACGTGTACATGCGTGTTCTTTGATGCTGTTCCTAAAGGAGATCCGAAAGGCCAACACCCCTCTCTGCAGCTGTGAGCCAAAGTGTGTAGTCATTATTCAGTATGACTGTGTGTGTGTAGCAATGTGTGTGTGTGTGTGTGTGTGTGTGTGTGTGTGTGTGTGTGTGTGTTTGTGCTGATTTGTAGTCCCTCTATGCTGACAACAGACACTTCAGTGTTTTTATTATCTGTCCTAAGATGACTTACACAGCTCATCTGCTATTATTCAAACCCTGCGCTTGAAAAACAAAGCGAAGCAGCAACATCAGGGTGAACCAGGGAACATGTTTAATAGGATAACCTGATGACTTATTTATTGACGCTGATTTTTTTGAAAATGTCCAATTTGTTACAGTATCCACCATCGCGAGGGCTGCAACTTTTGTTCTGTTACCTCAGAAGATAGCAGTAGTCAAAAAAACACACAGGAGTCAAACCAGCCAAAAAAAGTAGTTTTTGATGCTGGGATATTTTTTTTTCTGAACCTTCTCGAATAGGTCTTAAGATGCTGTGATTACTCACGCCGGCAATAAAGTGTGTGGGAGTGTGTACGTAAGTGTGCATATGTATACATGTCTCAAGTGCGTCCGAGTTTTGTTGCCACGTCTCTGATGATCCACATCCCACACACACACACGGCTCGCCAACACCACAAATCAGCAGTGAGCTTCCCCCATATGTATGTGACATACTTGTGATGCATTCATGTAGTTTAGTCGTGCTGTACGTTTGTTGGTCATAGCCTTAACATGACACATCATGAGTAACAAAGGCCCCACTGTGTGTGCAGTGATTTGAACAGCTACGGTAAGAGGTATATAGACACTGCCTTAAAAGGAATGGTAAAATAATCTATTAGCTTGGCCTAGAATGCAGGTGTAAAAAAATACAATTGGTGGTACAAAAACAAATATCACTTGTATTAAATATTATTAATTAGTGATATCTTAAAGGTCCTGGTAGACATATTGTGTTACCGTTAGTTAGTTTTTAGTCTGTATGCCTCTCAGGGAGTCCCATTCTTCTCGTCTAACTGTCAACAAAAAGGCGAAGAAGACCATTTCAAAATGTCAACCTATTAACTAGATAAAACTGCTCTCGAAAGTAAGTCATATCGCTACACAGTGTAAATGAGTATCAATTCATTTACATCTTCTTGAACATAAGTCACTAGAATGTACCACAACAATACGTGTACTATAACGTATATGTGTATTCTAAGTGTTGATATCTGGATATGTGCAGTCAGATGTGCATTTGAAAATATCTCTGAACATCTCTCAGCCCACCAGGATTGAAATAACCAGAATAACTGATTCTATTCTGTTCTATGAGAGATTCATCTCCTGGTTTTTCCCTCCAAAGGCAGAGCGGCCCTGGGAGGGTTGCGCCTGGCTAACCTCTCTAATGTCTATCAGGCCCAATGGGGATCTCAGTTGGGTCGTCACGTCACACTACGGGCTTTCTTTTCAAGGTTTTTCCTAAATATATAGCTGGGGATTGAAGTGGACTGGACCAAATGGACAATTTGTAAGTTATGGTAATGAATCGCTCCGCTGGCCTGTTCTACTTACAGAGCAAAACCGATTACATAGAAACAATTTAGCAAAGTCCTGGAGATAACACCCTGACCCTGAATTCATTTGAGCAAGTCCCTTTCAAAGCGGTGTCATTACAGCAGGATATAGGACCGGCCCACTGCACCTGGGTCCTGGTACTCTACAGTAACCGCTGTTTGAGAGTCAAGATGTCTGAAGAGGAAATCTCCAAAACATAGTCTGAATCAATCACAGATAAACAAAAAAAAAATGAATAAAGGGGAGCTGTCCCATTTGCAATGCATCTGAAATTGATTACTATTAAATTAATACGGTACAGCATTTTTTCAAAGTGAGGGTTAGAGGCTGCATGGAACTGAAAGACACACACACACAACAAAAAGCATAAAACAAACTAAAAGCCCTGAGCATTGTTTCAAAGGCTTGTTGTGTATCCTCTTGCTAATTAGCATTAAACACAAAGAATAGCTGAAGCTAATGGGAATGTCATTAGTCTTAAAAGGTATTTGGTCTTTCGTATTGGACAAATTCAAATTTGCATCTGATCATCAACGTTATGACAATTCATCCAGGGTGTACCATCAGACCATCAGGCAAATTCCTTTTCTGTGTGAACATACTTGGTAATAAACCTGATTCTCATTTCATTGTAATCAATATAATAATGCTTGTAGACAGTCTGGTCCAATGGCAGCCCTAGAACCATACTGCTGGTGGGACAACAAAGTGCAAAGTTTAGAAAAATATATATAATTCTGGTAAAAACAGAGGCTTCCCTAAAGTGTTCTGCTTTCAGTACCTTGGACAGTTCCTCGGACAGTTCCTCAATGCTTTATTCAGACTTGGTCTATGAGCCCTTGTAACCCTTCAATAGCTAGGCAGTTAAAAGCGACAGCAAATTACAGGTACTCTAACATGTAACTCTACAGCAGTTGACTTATCCATATGCCAGAGTTCATGAGGTTTGAACAGCTCATTTGACAATGAGGAAAATACACAAACCGGCTCATTTCAATTTGCTTCAATCCATTACAGTAGCATGCCTCACTTTATTTCTATACATAATTTTTTTTTACCCCAAGTGTTGTCTGTACAATCAGTGTCGGTGGCGTGGCGGTGGCACTTAAATGCTTAATGTTAGCCACTCAGCTACACAAAGAGTGAAATATGACTGAAATATCATACTTAACCCATTCAGCCATATGGACCATATACAGTACCTGTGCTAAGTGTAGTTGTCTTGCTTTACCCACTGAGCTGTATGCAGACTGGAGGCACAGTACATGTTCAGACAGATTGTCCCAGGTCTAATTTCAACCCGTTTGTGTGTCTTCTGCCATGCTTTTCTGCATTCCTCTCTTTCCCTTTTTCTTGCTGAGTGGGTGCAGCGGCGAAAACACATGCACTCTCTGTGCTGATAATGCCACGTCTTACCTCGGTCTCAGCGGGAATCCCATTCACCTGCAAGCCTTGAAACAGTGGCTGGCTCTTTGTGCTTATCTTTGTGAAAAAGACTCCCATATGGGGACTGGCCTTTGCTTCGACAAACAGCAGAGAGAGAGAGAGAGGGAGGGAGGGAGAGAGGGAGGGAGGGAGGGAGGGAGACAGGGATGGAGGGAGCGCTGAGAAAATACCCAGAGTAAGCAGTCAAGAGTGATGAAAACATATTGAATGCTAACGGAGGAAAATGACCCCGAGTCAAATTGAATTCCGGCCAGGGTTTGCAGAAAAATGCACAGAAAGAAGAGAAGAGACTCCACTCCAATATGCGACTGTATTTTTTTGTTTATGTACGGATTTGCATACTTTGCAGCCATTGGAGCCATGCACGTTTCACCTTAACAGTTGGTTGGATGTGTATTTAAATGCTAATAGTGGTCGTCTCTGATGTAGACGGCACAATAAAGGTTTTACTCCTGTATTGTACGGAGGGCAAAGAAACATCCGTCCTCATCTGATCATGTTTGATTATGTTCCTTTAATCCACCCCTCCCTTTATCCTTCCCACTCTCCACCATATGCCTTTTATCTCTTGGTCGACCGATTTGATTTGCTAATTGCGAGCTAAGTTCCTACCTCGCCACTAAACCTCCCCTATCCACGATTACCTCTAGGAGAAACCATTTTCCTTTAGGTCTCATTCCCTTTTCCACATGTTTCTCTTTGACACAAACTCTTTACGTAGGCTGCGACTGACAGTATGTAGTAAGCATGCAGTAGAACATACAATTGGGACATACTTTGTTTACTTTCATCATAACACTGCGCCTCGAACGCCCCTCTTGCTTATTTATCCTTGGCAATCGCTGGTTGTTTTTGGTTGTAACATGGCATATGGGTATTTTTTAAGCATGCTGCATCTAACCACAATAATTGGTACATCATAAATCTTTTTCTACCATACTAAATAGCAGGAAAGTATGGGTATTGGAACACAGGGGTGGTTGTGTGGAGAAAAGAAAAAAATCTGTCATCTCCACATCTGTGAGAACGGGCCGTGTAGGAGGGAAGGCCTGCGTTGAAGGCCAGCTGTCATTAAAGCACAGGTCTGGGAAATAATTCATCATGAAACGATGGCGTGTTGATCATTTGCATGATAGAAGGATGCAAAAGTATGCAGCGAGGTTGTGAGGCATCTTGTGGTTCTGGCTCACCATAAATCACTCTCAGCCATCAATCCCTATGTAGCGCCCGCTTCCTGTGTCCTCCTCCAACACACACACACACACACACAGACACACACACACACACACACACACACACACACACACACACACAGACACGATTACAATCACAAAGGGAGCTGGGAAATGAAAGAATCAGCATGTCATCTATCCCCTCACAGAGCATACGTGCCTTTTGGCCATTTGGTACCCAACACGGTACCTAATCATCCTGAATTCACCCAGCTTTGATCCTTAAGTTTCACTAGATGCGACAGACTTTGGAACTGTGTAGGTGTCACAGCTGAACAAAGGTGAATTGAGTGCAATTGTGGAACCCAGTTCTCCAACCTGGGGTGCACCTTTAAAAAAAAAGGGGTGCACTTTTCCTCATAACTTGTCAATACTTCTTAATGAGGGCTGTATTACCATGGCCCCCCCAAGTGGCTGGGCCCTAGAAAGTATTCCCACGTTCTAGCCCTTATGGGTGGGTGTGCCTACTTTGCTTGGTGCCTCTTTTATTTTGCCTCTGGTAACGTCACGTAGCGTACCTCACCGGTTGCGCACCTCACCGGTTGCGCTTTGAAAGGTCAACAAACAAATACGTGAATGATTCGGGGCCAGCCTTACTGTGATTAGACACAGAATTTAACCCTGTGTGTCAAAAGGTGCCCCCTCTCATTCATTTCAATGAGGCCACTACTATTACAAAAGGTCTGGCCATAAAAAAAACAGGGTTGGAAAGGAAAGAAAAGCTGAACCTGGCAATGCAATGCAACTTCATCCAGCTAGTCACTATTATGTCAGCCACTGACATTCTGGGGAGTACACATTCCTGGAAAGGTTAGCGGGGTAGTTCTGTTATTAATCTGTTTGTCACCAGAAGAAGAAGAAGAAGAAGAAGAAGAAGAAGGCTTTCACTGTGATAACCTTCTAGACCTCCATCCTAATGGTGTTGTAAACCATTGTGCACCATTTCATTATCTGATAAGCATTCCCACTCACTCAACTATTACTCAAACCGGCTGTTCCTTGATCATATCATCTCACTGCTACGTGGAACAACGCACGCCAGCTCCATCCCGAATGTAGGCCCCTGTTCTCTGTCTGAATGCCCAGTAGGTTTTATCCGCCACCCCCCACCCCTGGTTTGTGGTAGAAAGAGAGAGAGCGAGACGAAGAAAACTACATAATAAGCTATGGAGAAAAGCAAAAGCATTATTCAGCCTCATCATTAAAACAATGGGGTTAAAGGCTTAACCGTGGCCCTCTTATCAAGTCCCCAGTGGGTGATGAATGTGCCTTGGCTTCTGAAACAGAGAGGATAACCCCTTGCTGATAAAGACAACCAGCGGCAAAAAGAAAGAGAGAGAGAGAGAGAGAGAGAGAGAGAAAGAGTGAGAGGCAGAGAAGAAGAGATGGAGAAATACTATGCAGCACACAGCTTATCTTCCCCTCTAATTAGCTGCTGTATGTACAACTCTACAGCTGCTAGCTATGTTGGGACTTCCAATGAATTTCTCAGCTGCAGTTTAGCATTTTTTTATTTCTCTCTCTACATAAACAGGGTTTGGGGGGGGGCTCTGCATGGAAGTGTGTATTTGTGTGTGCGTTCATTCGTCCTTGTTTGCAGGTGTGCTGAAGGTATTTTTTGAAAGTAGGATAAACCCTTGGAGGAGCAAGAGGAGGAGTGGGGGGGGGAGGGGGGATAAAATAAATCTAATTACAGTAGCGTCACGTATTAGGAGAGGTGGGTGCTGAGAGCGCTACTGGGATTTCTGCAACTCGGCTAGTCTCCTCTGAAAAAAGGAGGCACACCGGTTCCCAAGCTATTTTCTCTAAAGAGATTCTATAGACTTGCGTGAAAAACCTGTGCTCTCCAAAATTCAACATCGTGCAAGCAACCCACCATTTTTCTCGCAGCTTTGTTCCTTTAGCATGCAGAAAAACTAAATACTGAGTTGGATTGGTGCACTGAATAATTGGCGTTAGAAAGGGGACAATGAAGCCAGAGAGAGCATTACTTACAATGATTATTGGTATGACAGTGATGCAGTAGCACAGGAGGAGGACTTATAATAAGAGTAAAGAACTTCCTCTGGGGGGGCTTTAAGGGCTTTGCGTGATTTGTTACTAACACATTGACTGTGCTGACTGCAGAAAAAAACACCACAAAAGAAGTAAGAACAAGTTCATGACGGTTTGCAAATCAACCGATACATTAGGTTTGCTATATGTGCATTTGAAAACATGTCCTTTTGTGATTTGGGGCTTGGATGTGACTATAAAGATATCAACTACACACACAGAGAGCAAGCGCACAATTAAAAGCCAGATTCAATATCAAGCTAATCTCTGTCCCATCAAGAGCCAGAGTAATTACTCATGCAATTAGGAAAAAGGGGGTTGCGCGATACTTTACGTGCCCAAGAGCTGGTCATCACGTGGACACAGTGGAACATTAATATGGGTTGGAATGCAGTCAACAGTTCCCAGGGTGCAAACTGTGTTTGCTCTGACGAGCCGGATGAAGACTAATTGGTGTCGCACCTTGCCCCATGTGCAACTGTGTTTGACATAGATAACGTATAGATACTTACTGTAGAATATATCACGCAGGAGAGAATTGCATCAGTGCGCAGCTATTTGTATGCTATCTGTATGCAACACGCGCACACACACACACACACACAGACACACGCACACAGACACACACACACAGACACACACACACACATGTACAAAAAAAAAACATTCATCATCTCCTGACACCATGCATATCCAATGAGAAGAAGAGGCAGGAAGAGAATTTAAAAAATACCTTTCGTGAGGGGAAAACATCTATTTAATTTTTGTATGCAAGGGACTGTATTCTTTATTTCCATCATATGTCCCTGGAGTGTTCGGGGGCGGCAGCAGCAGCAGCAGCAATAACAACCTCACAAACGCTGAGCCAAATCCCCAGCTGATGTAACTCAATCGACTGGTACATAATAAGACACCTTCTGAGTGGTCCAAGAACTCAAGTTACATATAGTAGCATGTACGTACTCGTAGGGCTTGATTTGATGCCAAAGACACATTTGTGTAACATCCAGCAGTTCTATTTCAAGGTCCCTTTTTCTGTAGAATTACAATTACATTACAGAGACACATAAGAGAGATGTCCAATTTGACCGCTTTGTTCTAGCCAGACTACTGTTTTGCTTTGCTGAAATAAAAAAAATAACAACTTTGAGGCTGAGAACTATGAAGAATATCCTGTAAGGGTCTATTTGTTATTGGTACAAAGACACACTCTTACAGTATGACAGAGAGCTTTCCAGTGTTCCATTAAGGGATCTTGAAGCTCAATTATTTTGACTCTATAAAACATGCAATCCTTCAACTCTTTGAATAGCTCAATTTGTCTTCCAGGCAAAATGACATTAGAGCTGCACAAACATATAGATAGAGGGACGCTCATCCTTGACAACTGCTTACTTTAGTGAAAAATCTCCCGCTGAAAAATGACATTACTTCTTCATCCGCACCGATGCTGTTCTATCTCTGTGTGGAAACAAGTGTGTCTGTGTGTGTGTGCGCGTGTGTGTGCGGCGCGCGCGTGTGTGTGTGTGGTTAACATTGCCGACCTTTACTGTAATGACAGTAATGATCAGCTGAGTACATAAGCACATCTGGGGTCCGTGGGATCGTAAGGCGAAGCGGTGATGACATATACCGACGCGGGAGGGAGATGATGCGTGAATAACATGCAATGCAAAGAGAGAGGGGGAGAGAAATGACCATAGCCAATCCAGCCAATGTCCAGGAGGGACACAATTTACCACGGATGACAGGAAGACAAACAACGCACTTTGCCATAAGCTATTTTTCTTTTCAATATGCAGTAAAATGACAGTTTTAATCTCCAATTCCACGCTCGTTTCTGTTGTTTTCGACTTCAAAAAAAAGCCTGCAGTCTCTCTGTTGGGGATATTTTTAGCAGGTGCCAGCAGCTTACCCTGCAGGAAACTTTCACTTCTTACAAAATCTTACAGTTTCTTCATTTAGCAGCAAACACTAATTAAAAACAAAAACAAATATGTGTTGAATTTAAATTTTTTAAGTGAAGTTCTACACAAATATACCTCCTGGTAATAGTAATAACATGCTAGCTTTTTTTTTGTATATATCTGGGTTCATTGGGCCAAAGGAAAAAAAAACCTTTGTTAATATTTATGATGTAGCTGATTAATTAATGTAGACAGTTAAAACTAAAATATGAGTAAGAGGAGTGTGAGCACTATTTTGCGAACATATATCAATTATATGATTTTTGCATATTCAAATTCCCAAATAATTCATAAATCTCTAAAAAGCATAACTATAAAACTTAAACAGAATATTTCTGTTAATACATAAGCACAGCACTGTAATGATGCAGTTTTTAATGTTTAAGACCATTTTAGCAGTCTGATGTGTTAGTAGTTGCTAGTTAACATTGAGCAGTCATCATTACTCAAACAGGTGTTTTGTACTAAACAAATATATTTGACAAAGCTGATGATGGCGCACACAAACAATTAAGAGGATCTTCAGAGGCATTGCATGTCACTGTGAAATTCAATGATTGACTCCTTTATGATTTTCTCTTCTTATGACATCTATTGCAGGATGTCCGTCCTGGGAGAGGGATCCCGTACTCTGTCAACTCTTCCTGAGGTTTCTCAATTTTTTAAATCCCGATAAAGGGTTTTTACTGGGAGTTTTTTCTCAGCCAGACTAAGGGTCTAAGGGTAGGGTGCCGTACTGTCTGGAATGTAAAGCCCACTGAGGCAAATGTCTAGTGATATTGGGCTATACAAATAAAACTGATTTGATTTGATAATTAGTCAGGGCCTCGCCAAAGTCATCGGGACACACCATGAATGTCGATGTAATAGATAATTGACAAATTTCACTAGATAAGTAACAACGGTGACATGATGGTGGCTATGTGAGTGAAAAGTCAGGTGTTCACAACTGTCTTTATGAATCATCCAATGGGGATCAAGAATGTCTGTAGTACCAAAAGGTATGGCAATCCTTCCAACACAAGCAATTAAATCTCACTTAAAAAATCTCACTGGTGGTGCTGAAGTCTGATGCATAGCGGTGGATCAACCAAAAATGTCCCATATTTCATGAAAAACACACAAGGTATAAATGTACAATAGAAGCTCTGTCATGAAACTGACACAAAGCACCAGCGATGATCACAGCCTGTCTCTTTTACAATCACCCCTCAAGGACACACTTAGTACATTCAAGATGTACAGACGTTACAACCTCAGTCACCGAGACACTCCTAGAGGGAGCAGGAAAGAGAAACCAGGGGGGGATCAGAAACAATTAAGAGACAAAGGCTGGATTGTTCAGCAATAACTGATTCCATTCCTTTTGTGTAAGTGCTGCTTTATATATAAAAAAAAGACAAGAGAAAAAAATCACGTCCCCTCACTTGCTGTCTTTGGAAGTGCCATATGATGTAGTGCACGCGACTATACATTGATCAGCAGCATGTCTGTCATCCATAATTAATAGCCATGTACAGTACATGTGTGAATATAGTTCATATGTTACATGCCCTGTATGTTGTCGGAATTTATAATTGCCGGCAGGGTATGTGTGAACAAGAGTGGATGAGAGAGTGAAGTCACTGGTGCAGAGCATGTTCTGCCCATACAGTAATGCTAAGCATATGAAAAGAATGTACAGGCTGCTCTTTAAATCGTTAAGCAGTGTTCCCATGGAGGAGCAATCAATTATGAGAGAGAAGGGTCATCGGATTAAACATGGCCGACATGGCTAAACGCATGCTGGAATACGGGCTGGATAATAAAATTAATACCCATCCTCAGCCAACGGCAGTCACCTTGACGCATGATTGAGAAGCATGGCACGCGTCTGTATGAGCGGTCCTGTCAATCAGTAGCGCAGAACTTGACGGATAGTGTGATGCGTGTGTGTGTGTGTGTGTGTGTGTGTGTGTGTGTGTGTGTGTGTGTGTGTTGAGTAACCGCTTTGTTAAAATGACTTATTGTCCTTGTGAGAGTTTCCCGGCCCAATACCCTTGCATCAGACCATAATAAGCAGACAACAATGGATACTGATTTTGGAATTACTGTTATTATAGGGAGTTATTACTTGAATTAATTCAATAACGCCTGTGTTGTGTGTGTGTGTGTGTGTGTGTGTGTGTGTGTGTGTGTGTGTGTGTGTGTGTGTGCGTGCGTGTGCGTGTGTGTGGAGTGTGTGCCAAGAACTCCTACGGTGGCTTAGGCTAATGGCATATTAATCCTCTGTGCTGAAATCTTTAACTGTGCTTCTGTTAAGATATGCTGGCCATGGCCAGGGTTTAACAAGGATATTAGCTGAAGAGGTATTAAGACAAGAAATGAAAAGGCAAATGGAGAGTGGCCTTTATCATCCATTACAGAAGAGAAAGTCGATATATTTCAGGGCTCCGGGAGAGGCAGCTGCTTGACTTATAAAAACAATTAAACTTTTATCTCTTTTGTGTCCTCTGATATAATGTCAGAACCTTGTAGACATAACATACTGTATGTTCGTTGAAGGGACCTTGAACAAAATTACTGGACACGAACAGACTAGCTCACATAAAGGCCGCTTCACACCTACCTTGATTGGTCAGGACTTTTGTGTTTCGGTGTTATGACGGGTGAGACTTTATTTTTTGAATACAACGCTAGTTGAGGTGTGTTGTCTAGGCGTCAGCATAGGCCCTCACTTTAGGCCCTTAACCAATGTATTATTATAGTTGCAATGTAATGAACGTGGTTGTTCATTTTTCTTCTTTCATTCATTCAAACTTGATGACAATCCAGCGCATAGACACACCGACATCAGACGGGACGAAGGTATGTCATGGAAAGTTCTATAGTGTGCTCACAGAACTGTAATGACAAACTAAACCTCAGCTGATCAAATGTATACAGTGGAATAAAAATATCTACCTTGGTTCAGACTATTAGGTGTGGAAAAAACCCTGGGTGCACTGCATCAAACCCAGCAGCTAGAGGAAAACAGTATAACAAGTCCATAATGTGTGTCCCCTTGCTGTCCTACCTGCCTTCTTGAAGCGCTCCAGCAGGTTCTGTCTGACTAGCCTCTGCAGGTTGAAGTAGTCGTCCTCCTCGTCAGGAGTCTTTAGGTAGAGTGGGATGTGCTGGAACACCAGGACGTGCTTGGGTTTGGGTTCCTACACAGAAGGCAAATGTGAGTTTTTTTTTTTTAATATATAATGTTTTGGCATTTTCAAGCTTTATTAGATAGAACAGAGTAGAAATGGGGAGACAGGGGGGGCGCCCTTAGCTCAGTTGGTAGGGCGTCCCCCCCCCCATGGGCCTCGGCCAGCAGTGGACCCGGGTTCGATTCCAGCCCGTGGTCGTTCTCTGCATGTCACTCCCCTTTCTGCCCCATTTCAACTCTGTCTCTACACTATCAATAAAGCATAAAAATGCCCAAAAAATATCTTAAAAAAAATAAAAAAATAAAATGGGGAGACAGAGAGAGAGGGGGGATGACCTTCCACAGGTCGGATTTGAACCACTGCAACGAAGGCCATATGGTACGTGCTCTATCCACTACGCCACCGGAGCGCCCCAAATGTGAAGAGTTTGGTTAACCACTAATATAATATCCAAACGTCCACACACACACAGCAAAGGAAGACAGTATCTAGCTGAATGTCTATATAAAATCAAGACAGGAATAGATTGATGCCATTAGATGCTACTCTACCGTAGAGGCTCTGCTCAGCTGCTCCTCCAGCCATGTCTCCTGGGCTTCCATCAGCTGAGGGCAGGCCGAGGAGTCATAGAAGTACTGGGAGTTGAGAACCAGGCAGAGGACTCCACCCACCTGGGACAACGGGTAGAAAGAAGAGATGGAGAGATGTCCTAGATGTTAGCTATTCATTCATTTTAACAAGAACAACAACAACCTACATAGTAAAATAAACCGAGTTGTTTTTCTATAGTCTACAAAACATTTTTAACCTTTATTTACACAGGTAAATCCCATTGCAACCGGAGACTCTTTTGCAAGGGAGACCTGTTCCCAATCCCACGTTACCATTCACACACACATAGCAGGCCAGCTACATTCACAGGAGGCAAGGTGGTTGAAGTGTCTTGCCCAAGGACACAACATGACACAAGTGGCAGGGCAGGGATCGAACCGCCAACCCTTCGATCATTGGCCGACCCACTCTACCACCAGAGCCACAGTTATATTGTATTCCTACAATATAAAAAAATCTAATGACTAAGACAGCTCTGTGCAGAACGAGTGTGTTTTCAGAGTGTACGAGAGCAGTTAAGGCAGCAATAACAATTGTGTATGCAGGCCATATCGCTAATGTTGAGGTTGTAACATTAAAGCTACGGTGTCTCAAGTCTGAAGTAAGTTCTCCCTGTGGGCATAGTTTGGCGATTAACACTTTGGGGGTGAATTTTTTTTTAAAAATGCAGCGGGTTGTAATTGCAGGTCGTAAACGATAAATGTCAGTCGAGTTGATTAACATAGGAAAGTTTTTCATCGCTTCATGTGATAATTTATTATTCCATAATTCACTTCATGTGAAATTTTATCACTCGCCATTTCACTTCACATGCAAATTTATCACTTAATATATTATTTCATCCCATCCATTTTTATCACTGAATTTGTGCTACTTTTACCCCCGTAGTAACTGTCGTTAGATGATAAAAAATATGGTTGATAATTAATCACATGACTGTTTTAATCCACTTTAAATCTATCAGTTCACTTGATTATTTATTGATTCGCTTGACATCCACTTTCAAACCTATAACTTCCACACCAAAGGTCAATGAAGAATCAACCCATTTAAAGAATCCCATAGATATTGCTTACACACAGATTATCACTTGAATAAAGTGAGCAAGGCCCAGAGTCAAAGAGGGCTTCAAGATGTGTTCAAGTGGGTAGATATATAAAGTAAAAAACTCCTCTTGTGAATAAGCCCACATGTAAACACTGAGAGAAGATAAAGTCATATCAAGTGGCATCTAGCATCTCAGAAGGTCAAACGAAGCTAGTGGTCCAGGCAGGAAAGATGTATTAGTGTGTCATTGCTTTTTTGTGTTTTTTCCACGACACTACATTTTATTCTCAGTGTGTAGGTTACTTTGCCCTTTGCTTGTCCTGTGTGCATGGAGAGGGTATATGCGCAAGGCATATCATATTTGAGCACCGGACCCATGGTGATAAAGTCACAGCCACTTCTACTGGCTGTGCTGCTATTAACTACTAAATGTCTTTAGGAGTGTGCTCACCCAGAAGCTGAAATAGTCGTCCCCCCAAGCACTGCAGTACTGCTCCACTGCCCTGGGGGTGGGGGTGTTGCCCAGGTCATGGTTCCCGCTGACGAACACCAGCGGGATGGAGGAGTCGGTCCCCTTCAAGGCCTCCTTCAGGTCCCGCTCCTGACCATCTCTGAAGGGGGTGTCTGGGGAGAGAGGGTAAACCCCTGGTGAGCATGTGATAAGACAGCTATTATAATGGATGTCCGTGTGACAAATGAGGCAGCGGTGGTAACATTCATCCACGTAAAAAAAAAAAAGAACAATAATAATACATTTTATTAAAAAGGCGTCTTTCTATGCACTCCATGACACCATACAATACCCTCTTGGATCAGAAAAAAAACATGTTTTATTATTGATATCGGTAATCAATTCTTACCTGGACAGGACAAAATGAGCAAAGAAAAGGGGCAGAAATGTATAGGAATGTTGATGAAAACTGTCAGAGTGAGTGTGAAGGGTAGTACAGGCGCCTAAGGGGAAGGGGGATTATTTGGGTGATAATGATGACAGCTCGGAGAATGATCAATGGTCCGCACGGCTCGACTTTATATCACCATGGTTACTGTCATGATGAGTAGTGTTCTGGTGGAAGTCTCGCCTGGTCTACAACCCCTTTCTGCTGGGGTTGAGCGCCTGCTACATCCTGACACGTTCATTGGTCCCCAAGATACATGAGGCTACTGGTTTTTTACAAGATCTTAACCATGTGTTCATTTGGTTGTTGTGTAGAAACAAAAATAGAACATGACTGCTATACTACTAAGCCTGGAATCCACTTAAAGGAGAAGCGTGCAGAGGAGAGGGTTAGTGCTAAATGAAATCAGTCCCAGCATAGGTAAAGGGCGGCGAATGGGTGAGAGACAAATCTATACATATATATATATATATATAATTTAGAATGTATATCAAAACAAAGCCATCAACCCGTGCTCTTAAATCATTCCTTCCTCTCCTCCTCTCGTAATTCTTTTCCTTTCTATTCATCTGAGTAATTATTTTACTGGCCTACTTTTTGGAGCAAACGTTTCCTTGGATGCTTGGCTAGGACTCATTACATAAGAGCCTTTTCCTGCTGACAGAACATCTTGCATGTGAGACCAAGTGAGAGAACGTGCACTTTTAAAAAGCGCATCCAGATAAAAGGTAATCTTCTCCTTTTTTTTCCACCTGTCTCTATCTCTCCGCTGCATAATTAGGATAGGCCTGTCAAGACTTCAAATGGTCAACACAACAATCAAATGCACTCAAAAATACAAAGGAAAAAAAAACATAAAAGGCTCTTTTTTAATGTAAAACTGAATTGTTGTGATAGTTTAATGCCAGCGTTCCTATTATTGTTTGGTGAATAACTGCTTGGGTGTAATTATGTACGGCATAGCAATGTAGATTATTGCTATAAAATGCTCTAAAATGATGTCAGTCAACAATATTGTGAAGTATTGCAGCCGATTGGCTAGCCTAACATGGGCTGATGACACCTGAGGGCAAGCCTTGTTAAATAATGGAGCCACCAGTGCAGCACCAAGCAAGTGTCCCGGTCAGCTGCTACTGGGACATGAAATATGGAAGCAATGACAATGGAGGGCTGTTACATTTATGCAAAGGCAGCCTATTATTTTGTGCACAAACTGATCACCCAAGCATTACAAAATTCATACAAAAAAAAAAAAAAAAAAAAAACGTTTTAAAATTAGAATGTTGGCCAAGTGTCACAAACATGTATTTTGATTAGCTGGTGGAAAATCACAAAGGTACAATTTTTCACACCTTTTGTTATGCATTAGCACGTTAGCTTAACTCATCACAGAGTAATAATTGACTTCCATCAATAAATACATGCGTGCTTTGAGCAGTGGTTAGGAGCGGGTGATGTGTAGCCTACTCTGCAGTTTGAATAACGTTTTTTAAGATATTTTTTGGGGCATTTCTATGCTTTATTGATAG
Organism: Hyperoplus immaculatus; assembly: GCA_949357725.1. Classification (NCBI taxonomy): domain Eukaryota; kingdom Metazoa; phylum Chordata; class Actinopteri; order Uranoscopiformes; family Ammodytidae; genus Hyperoplus; species Hyperoplus immaculatus. The sequence continues at coordinate 6,640,935 of OX442366.1, forward strand.
CGCAGAGAGACAGAGGTGAAATGGGGCAGAGAGGAGAGTGACATGCAGAGAGCGACCGCGGGCGGGAATCGAACCCGGGTCTGCTGCTGGGCCCGGCCAGGGGCGCCCTACCAACTGAGCTAATGGCGCCCCTGAATAACATTTTTTAAACATTTAGTTTGGTCTCTGGGGAGCTGACACTTTGAAAGCAGAACCTTGATGAAAACACAATGACAGCCGAGGCCACAAACAATGTGGACTCATTATTCCGCAATCACAATATTTGACCGCCGCCAAAATGACATACAAAAGGCAGCTGCACTAATGATGTTTGGAAGGCGAGTAAGGGGGTGCAGAGGTTGTCATTTGAAATGGCAATCGTTGCAGCTGCTAGCTCACAAGTAACCCTGCTTTTCCAGACAATTGGATTGCAACCTTCTTTTCAGAAGTGGAGAATGTTTCTTGTTATTCATTAAAGGTGAGTTTCTCCAAGTATTCAACAGTTTAGGGAAGGGAAATTGAATGATAAGCGCTTAGCCCTCTCGTTGACAACATCAAAGTGCCTCTGGCAAAGCAACTCACCTTGTCACCCACTGGAACTGGGCGTGAGTTAAACAGAACAAATAATAATGTTTTATACTTGACTATACCCGAGTGCGATTGTCTGTGCTTGAGTGAGTGTGACGAGAGGTCTTAACAATGTGCAATACTTCACAATAGTGTTGACGGCCAGTGATAATTTTAGAGCATTTCATACCAATGCTGCACATAATTACACCAAGGCATTTATTCTCAAAACCTCAAAAAATATGCAGGCATTATGTATCACACGATTCGGTTTTACATAACAAAAAATTGCCTTTGTGTTTTTCTTTGTATTTGAGTGCATCTGTTGTGTTGGTAACTCTTTGACAACAATAGCATGTGGCCTCTCATGTAATGAATAATAATAATGGATTGGATTTAGGGGAAGGTGGGGTGATTTGTGCAACTTTTTACTCAAAGTGATTTTAAAGTGAGGCCTTGACAGTTATGTCTCCAACTCAAATATGTACATATATTTCAGGATGTTGTGCATCCCTGGCAATAAAAACTTTGGATCTGGAATAAACTGTTTAAGAAATATAGCTTTCGGAAAAAAAGTTGTCTTGTCGCACAAATCACCCCACGTAGTGGGGTGATTTGTGTCACAATGACAAAGTCACCATCATCATCTTTCTGGCCATCTGAACTCTCATCAGTGGTGTCGTTAAGTGGAATTGAGATGTCACTCTCTTCTGAGCTACTGTAGACAATCACTTTCTTTTGGTGACCAGCGTATACAGCCATGCCACTGGCACAACTCTCAGAAATGTACTTTGCACTAGTTGCTCCGTGCTTGTGGAACCAACTGCCACCTGACAAATGTGATTCCCCCTACATTTCTGCCTTTAAATCAAGGCTCAAAACCCATATGTACACCCTGGTGTTTCCTCCCCATTAACCTCTGCACTACTTACTTACCTCTGCACTACTATCTGTGTTTATGTGGATGTATGGGCTTTACGTCTTTTATTTTGGTTATTGTTATTTTACCTTCATTGTTTACCTACTGAATGCACTATGTACAGCACTTTGGACAGTGCAAACTGTCATAAATGTGCTTTTATAAATACATTTTACTTACTTACTTACTTATAACTCACCCAGGCCCTTGCGCACAAATCACCCCATCCCCAGAATTTTGGATAATAGGCATGATGCAGCAATTTAGGGTTGACATTGTGCTAACTATATAGACTCAAAGTGTAGCATACCAAAGCACTAAAACATGTGTCAAATGTTTTCAAACGTGTCTATAATTGTTCAGACACAATAATCAAAAAACCTTGATCATGGAAATGTTACTTTGAAAGGCAAAACACAGTTTTTTGAGCTTAAATGTGCTTATATCTTATTCCTTGTGTCTCCCTTCTTTACAGGATGAGTCAAATGGATGGCTCTTCTTAAATATGTGGTCACATTTCCAATTTCTTCCACGGTTTTCTAGAAACAAGGGGTTTTGCGACTTCCAAAATGCACAAATCACCCCACCTTCCCCTATATAGCGCTTTTCAAGGCAGTCAAAGACGCTTTACAGGGTTCCAGGTTCCATCCATTCACACACAGTCATACTGGTGGTGGTAAACTACGATAGTAGCCACAGCTGCCCTGAGGCAGACTGACGGAAGCGTGGCTGCCATTCAGCGCCTACGGCCCCTCCGACCACCACCTCAAACATACAGCAGTCATACACATTCACACCAGGCAAGGTGGGTGAAGTGTCTTGCCCAAGGACACAACAACTATGACACAGGTAACTTTATTTGGATACGTACAGAAAAAAAAGTGAAACAGAAGCTGTAGCCAGATACAGTGGCAGGGATGCTGTGCTGCCTTCTGCTTCCTCACACCTCCACCAATCACGACCAGTCATGAAAGATTTCCTCAGCATTACACAGTGCAAACCATTCCTCAACAATACTGCACCACATCCATCTGAATTTGAGACACCTTGCTGTAGATTAATGGGGAGCGGGTGTGGGCATGACACCATTAAGGCAACACACAGTTAATGAAGGTTGTTGTTTAGATACACATGTCCTGCTGCAGATGGAAAGTCTTAGAGTGAATGATTATTCACTATGACATTGGATTCATACTTATCTGCTTACACTTGTTAGTTATTCTCCCTTCCTTTTCCCCCTAACCAATAGTAATGATGCCACACCACACTGTGCAAATGGCGACTGGCCCGGCAAAGGGTTTGATACAAGGGGGGGTAGAGGGTTTGTGAATGAAGCCCATTCCCGTTAAGTATACCCATGTTATAAAAAAAGGCCAGAAAACAGCAACAACATGCTGGAGAGATAAGATAATTTAATTAATAACTATAGGATTCCTCAAGCAAAGGAAATAATGAGGGCTCTTAAAACATTTTATTAAAAAAGATTTTTTTATGTATACCGTACTTTCCCCCTTTTGGAATAAGCAATATTATGTACAAAGTAGGGGTATACAGAATTAAAAATCCAACGATGCATTGTGTTCTCGGACTGAAAGGCCTTTTTACACTTAATGAGATTGCAACACTGTGATTCTCCTGTGATGAACCTCGACAGGATGACTGTGGCAGCCTTCTTGTTGAGCCTGTCACTGTAAGCAATTCTCTCAATTTCTTCTAGAGTCTGGCTGTCGACACAGCACATAGGCCCTCGGAGTGTGGGGGTCTCGCTGTCGCATACATTTTCTGCACTCTCAATGTGCAGGGACCTCTACATTTGTGACTAACTCGAGCATACAATTGGCAATGACAGGCTGTACTTATGTGGCAAGTAGCCTACGGTTTATGACAAGGTGGTAGCAATGATGAAGTTATATTACCCTATAACCTTATACACACACACACACACACACACACACACACACAACCTTACTGTACAGTATAAGCTGGCTCAATCTGAATGATGAAATTCACCAGATATATTGCAAACTGTCCTGCTGTGTGTCCTGAGCTGATCCTAAAGGAATGGTTCCCAGGCAATCCATAGATATCTTAAAAGGATTTGGTGAAAATGAAACTCACAGCCCTACTAGACTGCTGTGCTGCTCTCCTTGACAAAAGCCTGACTCCGCAGCCCAGCATTTCACTGCATATAAAAAACAAATATTGGAGAGTGCCAATGTGGATGTATTTGAGCATTGCATACTCATTTTGGTAATATCAGAATAACTTGAAGCCAAAAAGGACCGTTCCTCCTTCAGATTGGTGCACATTTTCAGTCAACCCATGAAAACATTCAAGCTTATGGTTATCCTGGACTTGGATGACCCTACAAAAATGGATAGATGCGGTGGATGGATGGATGGATGGACAGAGGAATTCACCCAAACATTTACCACCATGTCTTACAGGGTCGAAGAGAATGTTTTCACACTGACATCTTGAACCGCTCTTCTCCTGGGCCACTATGAAATATGAAAACTCATAACAGAGAGACATTTTTAAACTCCTACATAACACTTCTGATAGACCTATTACTGTGATCAGGCCAATGGATGATCCCATTAGATAAACAAGCACAGAATCCAATCACCCACCCACAAACCAAAACTAAACAAAAGCATCCAAATGCTTTCATGTGTCCAAAAAAAAACCAATGTCTCCCCAGACAGTCTCTCCTTTTTCTGCTTCGGAATCCCGGGGAAAGCCCAATATAAAACTGCCCTCAACAGCAATTAAATCTCTCCAGAGTTACAGAGAGGGGACAGGGAAGTCCTAAGGTAACCTCTACTTCACCTCCCGTGAGTTTAACACACATGCGTGCACACATGCAGATGTGCACACACTTGAACGCCGTATAATGTGCAACGTCCCTGGTGAGATCCCCAGAGATGCAGCTTGAATTCTTTGTAGTGCTCATTAGGGGGAGTGTTAAGTCCAGCATGTTTCTCTATAATCTAAGCAGCTCTGTACCCCTCTCCCCACACTCACCCCCTCCCTCAGCCCCCTCCCCTTCCTCCCTGGCTCTTTATCCTCTTCATTTATCGGCCTTGGAAATAAACCGAAAGAAAGACCAAGTGAGGGAGAGAGTCCTTGAGATGAGAAAGTGTCCCTTGTGGTACCAGCTCCATCGGAGAGGAGACCGGGGATTAGGATCAAGGAACACTGTATCAGTAGAGGTTCTGGGAGACGTAATGAGCAAAAAGCAGGGCCAGAATGTCTATAGGAAACATGACCTAAGATTATTAAATTTAGAGGAATGGGATTGGACCACTGCGATAGGATAACAGTGAAAGCCTTTGAGTCCATCAGGGTTCCTCCTCGCCATCTTGTGTGAATAAGCATTTTGAAATTGACACTATAGCCAACCAAGTCTTTCATGAGGAAAGAAATGTATTCAATCACCAGTTAGCTTGTTGTTCCCCTGCCTTTGTATCAAGGTCTAAAGGCAAACCCAATATTGACAAACACAATTGTTTTTTCTACTGTTTGTTCCAGAACAATTGCAAGAACAAACTGAACTTTTTGATTCCTCCGCGAGATTTAATTCACATGGATGCTTCCAATAGATACATCAGAGGCAACAATAAATGACTGTGTTTGTGTACTACTGAGTCAGACTCGCAAATAAAGGCTGTCAAAATAAGCTATGAGACCACAGCTGTTTACCGAAGAAAAACAAACAGATGAGAGAGGGAAGACTGAGTGGAAAGAGACAGAAAAGGAAGAGCGAATGTGAGGCTGACCAAGAGGAGAGATAGCCCTGTGAAATATGTGGCCACGGGTATACAGTTGCCAACTTCCTGTCGCCGACAGGCAGCGGTGTTGACAATGCCGGTTGACAGCCAGCTTCCCCCCTGTCCGCCACGCATTCATTCGGTATTGTAAATAAACAGTTTAAGGGGAAATGTCAGCCGAGAGAAGGAGGGAGCAGCATTCGGCTATAATACGGCTTCCCTCCTCCTTACTGATGCAGCGGCCCAGTTGCCAGCCCAATGATGGACGTGTTGAGTAATGAGGATGGCACACACAACCTGCTCCGTTGGTCGGTGACAGTAACGAGGGCTGACGCCACAGAGTTTAAAAGGTCCCCGAGGCCTAGAGGTTTAAAACCCCATGCTTACACCATCGACATAGCCTACTGAGCATCTGAAATGGATCTCATTGTGACCTATAAGTGCGACCGATCGGAGGGGAGACAGACAGAGATGAGGAAAAATGGATCGCGGCCATATTTTTGGTCTAAATGGCGCAGTCATGGAGATGACAAGAATACTTGGCCGCCTACAGCAGGGCTTTCAGATGATAGACAGCTCCAGGAGTGTTCATGACTTCATGCAGCTAAAATAGGTGGTCATTACGACCCGAGAAATGAGAAGCGGAAGACAAGAGTTGCTCTGTGACTAAGCCAAGCTAAATCTGTGTTGCGTATGAATAGTTTGCCTGCAGACATACTTTAGAAACAGGGGCCAAGGACATTTTGCATATAGCATACTGCAAATTTTTCAGTGGAAGCATATAGGCAATTAACTGTCTGTTTGGTGTATGTTGGCACTGAACTAAAGCAGAAAGATATCAACACTGTAATATTTGAGTAGATATAACTCAAATAGATATAGGCCTAAAATATATTAAATTTAGTTTAATTTTAATTATAAGTAGTTTAGTAGTAAGTTTAATTATCGCAAGTGATATAAAAAATGCAATATTCAGTGTTACCACATGTTTTCAAATCAAAACCAGGGAAAAATTAATCACAACCCAATCAAACATGTAAACCGATGTGAGGTAGGACAGGCTGAAATGGAGAGAGAGAGAGAGAGAGAGAGAGAGAGAGAGAGAGAGAGAGACATGTTTGCATGCCGACTTCTTTCCCTCGTGCCCATTCCTTTAGGCCAGGCAGGCAGCTCGTGCTACCGCTCCCTAATTGTCATGCAAAGGTAGTGTGCTTTGGTTGACGGCCTGTGGCTCGTTTTGCTGAGCATTAACTCTGCAGTGGGTCCTGCCAGCCCGTCCCTATTACCGTGTTATCAAACCAGGCAGCTGGACATCCAGGAACACGCACACCTCGACTGTAGTCACTTATTTCATTACAATTACTTCAATAAGGGCATCCGCTTGCCACTAATGCCTGCCAATCAGCACAGTCAAGGTCTACTAAGAAACACAGGAGTATTGTCTACAGCCTTATAAAGCCTTTAACTTGAAAAGGTGATTTGGTTTTTGTTTACAGGTAAGCATTAATCTTCATGTATCTGTCACTACAGAGACAGACACTGACAGACGGACAGAAGTGAGCACGATTAAACATAGCATGAGACAAACACAGCGTGCCAGTTTTAAACAAGGTGGTTAATGAGCAGCAAAAGGTTCATTCCGTTAACTCGACAAACCGTTTGTGGAGAGATAACTAACATTTTTTTAAACTCAGTCCTATTCTGAAAATCTCTTTTGTCTGGCTATAGACACTGAGGGCATCTAGTGAATTTGGGAAACCAGCTGCCACTGTGGCACAACAAGTCAGCTTGCTTCCTGGTTCCAGAGCATCTAACGTGTCTAACTCCTAGCATACGATTGATGAAGAGAAACCAATGTACAATACTGTGTTCTAAAGCATTTACACAGTAAATGACTAAATAAAATGGCCTCATATAAAATAATCTGCAACCAGTATTCAGCTGCTGAACCATTTGGAAAAAAATCTTGCCTTAATATCAACAGCTTGAAGGCGACCAGGTGCTTCGTATAGATAGATACACTGAATGCTGTCACAGGGGGTCTGGTCTGATGTTTAAAAATTGGGTTCAGGAAAAGGACATAATACTACTTTCTAACCTTACATCTCTAGCGGCTGTAGCCCCTGAAAACCACACTGGCCACTATCTTACAGATTTGAAGAATTTGACTGGAATTCTAAAGTGTGGCTGCTCTAAATCAATAGCTGACATCATCATCAGCCCAGAAAACAAAACTTGCCCTGAGAATAGCCAGAAGGCCTGTGCCATTTGTTAGATAAATATCAGCCTCTGTCATAGGGGAGCATGTTGTTTACAGACTCCGGATGTGGAAACACAGAAGACTAAGTTGTTCAAACTCACCTCGATGTGGAATATTTTGTAGCTGATCCCTCCCATAGGTGATGTTCTTTACAGAATGCATTCATTAGATTAGGACTACCTCAAGAGGACAGCTGAGAATGTATTCATCAATCATTTCTGATTCCCTTTAAAGACCGATGCGTTAGAAACTTGGTCGGCATCTGCTAACAATCTGAATCTGAAAACTCCAGACTTGCTCAACTTGCAATTGCAAACATGTTCGATTGTACGTGTCCTTTATGTGACATTACACATTTTGGTCAAATGCCATTCCCTATTCCCAGAGATGCATACATGCATTGATTTAGCAGGTCATCCAATCCAAACTGCTGCACCAGGGGGTCGCAGATAGACTAATTCTGCCTGAGGCTGAAAAACGACAGCTGCATTTCACCATGAGACTCAGACTACACTGCTTGCCTGTTCAGAATCATATATGACAGACAACAGATGTATCTTTAATGGCTTAAGTAAAAAAAAAAAAAATCATTTTCAATACTGCGATAAATTTACTCCGATCAACTACAGCATTAACACCATAAGGTGTCCCGTGATATTTGGCACACAAGACTTCAGCAGCAGATCTATTCAGTTGCACATGCACCCAAAGATCCAGATGATTCAGTCAGTCAGTCTGCCCCAGGGCAACTGTGGCTACTATTATAGTTTACCACCACCGGTATGACTGTGTGTGAACGAGTGGAACCTGGAACCATGTAAAGCGTTTTGGGTGCCTTGAAAAGCGCTATATAAATCCAATCCATTATTCATTATCATTATGATTCATCAGACCAGGACACCTTCTTCCATCATTTCATGGTCCAGCTCTGACGCTTACTAGTGCCCATTTTAGGCGCTTTGGGTGTGGACAGGGGTCAGCATGGGTATTCTGACCAGTATTCTGACCATTCACATAGACCCACTGTGTGTTATTCTGACAACTTTCTATCATAGCAGCCATTATTAACTTTTTAAGCAATTGATGCAACAGTAGCCCTTCTGTTGGATCAGACCAGATGGGCTAGCCTTCCATTCCTTGGACAACATTGAGTAAGTGCTCACCATTGAATACCAGGGACACAAGACCTGCCATTTAGTAGATGCCCAGATGTCTGGCCATCACAATTTGTCTTGCCCATTATTTCTGCTTAAAACACCTCCATGTCAAGACCACCTTGACGTTGTAACAAGATGATCAGTGTTATTCACTTGCCCTTTCTTTCAGTGGTTTAAATGGTGTATGTGTTATGTGTATTTGACATTGGCATAATAGCTCCATTCAGAGCACCTTTCCTGTCCAATCAGAAAGTCATTTCATGCTTGGCAGGTCCCAAACTAAACTCCACATTGAGAAAAGATTGAGCAGAGCCAGGTTCCTACAACATTGCTGATCAAACTGACCTTCATACATGGAACTATTCCGTTACGCTTGTCTATCAATCAATCTATCTATCTATCTATCTATCTATCTATCTATCTATCTATCTATCTATCTATCTATCTATCTATCTATCTATCTATCTATCTATCTATCTATCTATCTATATTATAAATCTGTATCAAAGGCTATTTTAGACTTTAAACGATTTGTACTATTGATCATAGAGAGAGAGAGCCCTGGACATCTGTAAGAGTAGCATCACCCACCCCTATGTTCTGCAATTTGGCTTGTTCAGAATAAGTTTACTTTTGGCTAAAATGTACCATTAAATTATGCGATATACCCTACAGAGTATAATGGATTGTATCTCATATTTTTCCATATATACCACTTCTGCTTTATTTCTTTGGGCTTAAGTGGAGTAGTTTTGACCATTTGTGACCTGTTAGAAAACCCTGTGGGTTTGTGGGTGTGACTTTTGCTGTGTCATCATCATTCACACTCACACCTATACAATGTATATTTTGATGAATACATTACAAAAGCACCATTTTACAAAAGAAATAAAAGATATGACTTGGTTTGATGTCTGATAAAATATGCACCATTTGATCAGGTGGAACAGTGTTCTGGTGGTGGTAGCTAATCATTTCTAACCTCACTCATAACCAGTGTTGGGAATAACGCTGTTTAAAATAATGGCGTTAGGTAACGCCGTTCTTTTTTCAGTAACGGGGTAATCTAACAAATTACTTTTTCCGTCGTTACAACGCCGTTATCGTTACTGAACGTTAAATGCGGTGCGTTACTATTGATTGAATAAACAGTGTAATCCGAACGCACCCCTGGCTCCAAACTACACAAACTGCTAGTGAGGAGACCGTTGTGTTTTAAGTTGTGTTTTATTCAGTGTGGATGACATTATAACTGTCAGTTAGCGCCGTCACTTCAGTCAGTCGGAGCGCCTGTTTAGTGAAGTTTCTTTTTCTTTCTCTCTTTGCTGTGTGAGCGTGCACGTTGCCGCAGTAACCACCTATCAATCCACGGTTGAAACGTGCTTTCCCTGAGTTTGTTTGCATCGCCCTTATGAGTAAGTGTTTGGAGTTTCCCGATCTCTATAAATTATAATTTATGCACGTTATTAAACGGCCGCGATTCGCCGGTTGCAACAGCTGTTTAGCGTGTCATCACGAGCCGAATATTGCTATTGTTCTTTTCCTGGGATCTGTATGCTGCTGTGCATGTTAAAGAAGGAAATAAACAGCGGATAAATCCTTACTCCTCCTCTCATCGTCTCATGCTGCATAGTCTGACGTTTTTGGCCTTTAGTGGTGTTTTAGCCGACACCCCTGAAGTGAATCCAGTGATATAGCAGATCAGCACTGTACATTCAGCAGTTTCCTCTACTACTTTTGTTGAGAACAAAATACTTGAATTGCAGGATAAACCTCTTGCTGTCTGTTGATGTGCAATAAATATTGAAGGTTATGTAGCCTACAAGTAGCTCTACAAGTAGCTCTACCTGTCTGTTCTACTCATTTCAACTGACTTGTGAAAACTGCTCAGAAAAATCCAAATTTGTTGACATATAGCAACTTTTTTCTTTTTACAGTATAGGCTAACGCAAATAGTTACTTTCCCTGGTAACTAGTTACTTCTATTATAAAGTAATTCAGTTACTAACTCAGTTACTTTTTGGAACAAGTAGTGAGTAACTATAACTAATTACTTTTTAAAAGTAACATTCCCAACACTGCTCATAACCTTCCTTTTGACCTCTCAGATGAAAACCCAGATCTCGGCTTTGGGGTGCAGGATCATTCGGCGTGTAGCTCTGGGCTACTGAATACAAACGAGGGGCCAGACAAGTTGAATTTGTGAAAAAATGGTCGTGTACATAGTGCGTGAAATCACAGGGTGTGTTTTTTTTTTATTAGTTTGCTGTTATCTGTAATTAGCGGGAGCCATTTTCAAAACACTCAAAAAATAAGTTCAGCATTTGCCCATGTGGATTTACATTTAGATGCCAGGAGGTAGCGCTCATGGGACCACTGCTGCTGTGTCATTTGGTCCGTCTAAAAAAAAAGAGGCTGAGCTGAATTAAAGCTCAGGCATTTGGCATCTGGGAGTTTACATTAGGCAGGTAATTGCCAGCTACGCCAGTCAATGCCAATATCTTGTTTTTGCTGTCCATATGGCTGTGCAGGTATTTATCATTCAGCAGTGAGCTAAAAGTATTTCAATGTTTAGAAGAAAAAGTAAAGTACTTCAAACCGCATTTAATCACAACTCAACAGCAGGACCTGCATTTGGTCATAACAGCTGCTGAGAGCTAGCAGCTATAGCTAAATTAATTCTTCAAAACTGACAAAGGCTGTCAAAAAACTTTACTGAGTGAAAATCTGAAATAACAACTTCATCATTTTGAGGAGAGATGGCAGCACTAAACCACACAAACACACAACAAACCCACAAACACGCATGCATGTGTGCAGGCACGCGCACACACACACACACACACACACACACACACACACACTGAGTGCATGTTTTTTTTATTGGTAGAGTCAGCAATACTGGAGAACGCATATTGTCAAAATCCCTTTTTGCCAACATCAGTGAATATATCGATCCCCTACCTGTCCATACGGTTTGTGTGCACAGTGCACACGGAAGAAAATTCTGGTAGGCTCTGTAACCGTACAATATGTAAACAAAGGCTATGTAAACAAAGGTGCCCACCGGCTAACAACATGCCAGTTTATATAGATCTTAAGGCCTTTGCACACCGGGCGCGACGCGAATAAACGCAACGTAAAAGCGAATGTTTTGAAATGTGAATTTTGTCGCGAGTCACTTTAGAAGCGACGTCCCAGAAAAATCTAACTCAGTTTAAAAAAATAAAAAACGCAAATTCGCGATGCGAAATGACGGCGCTGCTGTGGAAGCTTGTATTGACTCTGTATACGTTCGTTAATTAACGGATTAATCGCACAAATAAAACGCGCCCGGTGTGCAAAGGCCTTTAGGCTGCGTATTAACACACAGTACGGGCAGGTAGCGTATCGCGAGGAGCTATTCACTGACTTTGACACAAAAGGGTGATTTGGACGACGACAAGCATTCTCCAGAATTAGCTGACTCCAACCTTTCAAGCGCTCCTTTGGTCCCTTACCTGGCATGGCATGGACTAGGTCCCCACACAGCACCATGAACCTGGGCCTGGGTGTCAGCTGGTTGACGGCCTCCACAGCCTGCTTGGTCAGCTCCACCTCCTCGGCCCACTCCTCCCCTCCGCCGTCACAGTCCCCGTCCCTCCAGGCCTTCATCAGACCCAGCTGGGGGTCTGCGGCCTGGATGAAGCAGAACGGACCCTTCCACTCACGCTCTGCATCTGGAACAACCACACAAGAAATAGACACAAGAATGCAATGAGCAGCTGTGTTGTTGACAGAGACAGTACATTGGTCAAATATGCTCCCTTCCGTTTACATGGGAAGTCGAAAGGTCGGAAATGGGAGTGACGTCACCGACCTGTGTTCCAGTAGAACAAGTGGGAAATTACAAGGAAGCATGAAACGTTCGCCCAAAGCAAAATATAGCCTTGAACGTTTGCCTTTACTTTGCCTAGACTTCCCAGTGGGCCTTCAAATGGAATGCAGCATTCCCAAGAACATAAAGCCTTATAACGTTGTTGTCGTTCAAAGCTGCAGCAAGCAACTTAACATGTTGTAAATCCAAAGAAAGTATGAAGAAAAAGGAAAAAAACTAATTAATGGCGACTAAAATTAATTAAAGTTGCACTAAGCGCTGTAAACCCACTGTAAAACAAAACTGAGACAAACAAAATGAGCGACTAGCTGGCAAACACAGCGGAGCGTCTAGCAGCTACAGAGAGCCAGAGTTGGCTAAGATTTGAACGGAGCTAAAACCAGAGTGATTCTTGGAGGTAGAATCATCAGGCGGTCAGAAACACATCACCAGCCAGCTCCAAGAAAATGTAAACTTTTGATGTGATAAAAGCCGCATTTTCGTGTTAACAGCTTGTTGACTTGTAAAAACAACTCCTCCTACCCATCAATGGCTGAGGCATACTGTATAATCAGGTGCTCAAATGTACATTTTCACACCTTCCACTTAACAGACAGAGCTTTCATCAGAAGCCTTTTAGTTTAATTGATTTTTTTTATTTTTTTTTTATTACAGTCTATGGTTTTTATCTGACAAATTCTACCTTTGCATTTATGCTTTATTAATTTCAATATGTTTAGGTCACCACAGGATGCCTGCACACAACACTGCATGCAGTAGCGTGCGGAAATACAAAAGCTTTAGGGATTAAGTGGAATCGCTGCATTTAAGTCAATCAGCGGTACAAGGCCTGCTGAGAGACCTTCATGTAAGCCCTGAGTTTGATTCATTCTTGGAATGAACACAACACTTTAATAGCTGAAAGGCCTGAAAAAGTGTAAGATCAGAAGGGAATGTAATGTACGGCCTTTTGATGAAGCTGTGTGCAATTCATTGGTTCACTATACAAGAGTAACCAGCGCTAAATCATTAACATACTGTACTGATCCACGGTGAGGTGTGAATGGCAAAGAACACGTGTTTTGCCTGATGCTTGTATCACATAACCAAGGGGTCCTTCAATCTAATCACTCTCTCGTTTTCATTAACGAAGAGAACTGTTTTCCCTTTGTACAGAACGGAAGCAGACACTCACTCGACGGCTGATGACAATGACCAGGTTGGTAAACGTGAAGGACACAAGGGGAAAGTGATCCAGGCAACATGATAAAGAAATGCATGGTCGCAAATGGACAGATGCTTAGAGCAGGTGTAAACAAACAACAGCTTTCTGCTCCACTCCTTTGGATTTCCAGTCGGAGGCAGTGTATGTGCAGTCCTGTAGTTACGGCACTGCTGTCACATTTGAGAGTGTGCATCAGCATTCTGCACACATCCTACTCGCTCACTCACTCGCTCACTCACTCACTCAATCGCTCACTCACTCAATTGCTCGCTCCCTCAATCGCTCACTCGCTCACTCACTCACTCACTCACTCACTCACTCACTCACTCACTCACTCACTCGCTCACTTGATCACTCACTTGATCACTCACTCACTCACGCACTCACTCACTCACGCACTCACTCACTGTTCAGCATCCTCTGTGTTAAACACGCTTCCGTCGTGTCCCTTTGTGGAAAATTCTGCCATCCAGAGAACCCAAGATAGGAGAAGAGAGAGCCAGAGACCAGTTAAAGCCTAACAATAATCCCCTCCATATTAGTGGTATAAATGTAGACACAGAAAAATATTTTTAAAATAAAGAATATGCATTATCTTTTGCTCTTGTGCCTCTGTATAAAATATTGCCATAAGGGACAGCTGGTTTTATGTCCAGAAGTCTTTCATTATTAGAACAGAAAACATTCCAAGGTAAACATTTGGGATATGAGTTTAAAAAGCACTAAAACTTTTTTTTTTTTTTTTTTTTTTTTTTTTTTTTAAATCGGCCATAGACCGGTTAATCAGCCGACAGATTCATCCATCTACCTCTACTCGGTGTGTACCTAAAACCACAGGAGAACCCCATTCTACTGTTATGATTCTTATCTCTTTAATAAAATGAGTTTGGAACACCTTCAGTCCAAACTCTGGCCTTGATCATAACAACACAGTGGGTCCTACTGATGAACTTTGCTGCTGCCGACTTCAGTAAGGATTGCTGATCCATTTGTAACTGAACCAGCGACCAGGACCAATGCAGTATAAAGTTCAGTTTCCTGCGGTGGCTGTCTTTGAAAACAGATCAAACACTTCCACCAGTATTGAACTCTTGCAGCTCAGCAGAAAAGTCTCTCACCTCCGTCTCGGCTAAGTTATGTTTGCATAATGGAAATCACACAGGTGCGCAAGTGTGCAAATACTTAACGCACAACATGCAAAACATGCATGTAGACCCCTATGCATGTCGATCCTACTTGAGGTATCCACAGTCACAGCCCGTGAAGATTTCATAAAGTTGCAGAGGCGCACTCCCACAAATCCTGCAAGCCTTTTGTTACACTAAGCATACTTTAGATTACAAAGTCTCTCTGGAGTCAGATACTTAAACTATTTTGCAAACAAATGAAAATGAAACAAAGAAAGAAAAACACAGGGACTTGCAAATATCCCACGACAGGAGATAAGAGACAACAGCCTTGTGTCGCTAGCGCTGGCCGAGCAAATCTTCAAACATAATCGGCACACATTTCTTAGGTGGCAGACGGAGCTCCACACAAAATGAATCATCATATAAGATGAAAGCACGGGGGGGGGGGGGCTTACTTTTACAGGAGATAATCAAATACTAAATATTTCAAATGCTTCCCTTAAGTTCTGCTATAGGTTCTGGTTCCCTACAGTAGGCGCATAGTAAACACGCATGACAGGTAGAAATCGATGCAACTGTCAGTACTGTGATTACTCAATGGGTTGAATCCTAAATATCTTGACTACAGGGCCGACCTACATACATGAAACAATATGAAGTATTTAGAAAAGGTCTGTAACAGTGAAAACACTTTTAGTTTAGCTAGAGCTCTTTAAGAAAATGCATACAGTTGTAGTTGTTATTGCTATAGGCCAATATAAGAAGTCCTTGTTAGCTGCTCAGTTTACTCTATTATTAGACCAACCATTAGTAAGCTACCGCACTTCCAAACAAAGAAAATGGGATAGCCTATATATTTATGTTTTTATTAATGCTTTATTAACAGAGCACAACACTACTCATATGCTTTACTTATTTGTAAACACAAGCTTGCTAACTTGGCTGGCTATGGTTGACAACAGTGACCCGGTTATTAGAACAAACAAAGCTACACACAAGCTGTCAAGTGACTCCGTGGTAACCCGCAGACTCAACAACAGGTTGTGTAACAGTTAATTAAAAGAGTATTAGCTAATACATTAGCCTGTAAGTTGGCTACTCCTGGCGGAGCTAAAGAAGCTAACGGCTACCTTCAGTCAGTCCGCTGAATGTCCGCTGTTTAGCCCTGAGAAAGATATCCTCACTCTCAGCCATATGATCCAGTGTGGTTACAGGTGGTTGTCCGAGCAGCGGGCTTAGTTTAACGTGACGTGTGACCCTGGCAGTGAGGCAGTGCACAGGTGTGTTGTGTAGCTGCTTTCTTCTCGGTTACAGTGACTATCTGCGATCGACTACACAGCCTGCCTGTCTTTGACTGTGTGCCACTGTCGCTGCAGCGGCCCCCAGAGTGGCCACAGCATGCAGGCTGGACTAATATCCTCCTAGTAATGAATAACACAATTAAAAAAAGAAATAATAATAATTAAGGATAATTAAGAATAGCAAAACAGGCACAGCATCTAAGGTTAACTGTTTAAATTAAAGGTGTACTAACTAGGCTATGTAACTTTAGGTCATAAAGAAATGTCCTCACAGAAAAGTTGGATCCCTGGTACGTTTGAGGTTAGACACGTAGGCTACTTTAAAAGTTCATTTTTCACTGCAGCAGCAGGGCCCACAGCTTTGTTTAAAAACTTATTCTGCTCTGGTTTCAGGAGCCTCAAAATGACTGTTTTTTTTATTTATGATGAAGGAATTATTCAATACAAAGAATAATATGTAGAGAAAATAAGTGTTATAACTGCAGCCAGGCTCTGCAAATGTAAACAAGCAGGCTACCCCTCCCCTGAAACTGCATAGTGCACCTTTAGGTTTAGTCTACACCAATTTAAGAATAAGACTATTTTTTATGGTTATATACAAGTAACGATTTGGTCATTCATCAATATATTGTGGTGTTATGTTATCTGGCTCAGAGGGAGACCAGTCACTATTACGTTTTGGACTTTTACACATTGGCATTGTAAGTCCGCCTCTCAGGGGGCCCATCAGGACTTCTATAAGGGCCAAGAATTTGGTGCTGTGCCCCTGAACACACATAGGCCTACTAATGGTGTCACTTGTGGTTTGTAGCAAGAAGCCATGTTTTGCAGATAGAAACATAATCTCACAATTTGATGTTTTTCAGCTCAGTTCAGGCAGTTAATTCGATTTTCGTTTTGCACGTACACCTGTTGGGCATAACACACACACGCACACACACACACACACACACACACACACACACACACACACACAAAACACTGAATTTAAAGCATTTGAGACATCCACTAAATGTAAAACTTGTTCCAGTAGAAAGTGTTTTGCTTACGCCATAGACCAATTGTTCACCGTTTTGAAATCCCATTAATTTGAAGGGAGATACTTGTTTTTGCAATCGCCCACCATTTGGGAATTAGGCTCTTCACTAATTCCACTATGTCGGTTGTTTTGGAGGATTAAAAAACTGCAGACTAAATATTTCATATTTTGGTTGTGTCTTTCGGTCGGGATACACTTAAAGTAGGCTATAGTATTATTATACTTCTGCCTGAACCCTGACCGTTGCTCGAGGATCTATTGGACATTTCGTCCCGGGGCCACGTATTTTTTTCTTCCCCCCCCCCCCCAATCACCTGCTCTAAGGAGCTCTTCCTGCAACTGCACACTCATCTAATCAACATTGTCAAACAATGGGAACCTACGACTGTTTTGTTCTCTATATTTGTTTTTAATAAAATAAAATAAAACATTTCCTCTCCCTGCATTGTATTCGTTTGTTATGTTTTCATTGTGTAGCCAACATTAAAATTGTGCAGATAAAAAACCGAAAAAACAAACAAAACCGAACGTGGAAAGGGAAAGGGGGGCTCACACGTCTTTCCTCGACGGCTAAAACTGAGCGATGCGTATCAGAGGCTTTTATCATACAATTTCACAATAAAGTCTCTCTCTCTCTCTGTCTGTCCCCCTCTCTCTCTCCTTTCCCCCCTCCTCTCTTTTTGCGCACCAGGCTCTCCCGCCCTCGGCTCCTCCACTCGCTCACTGCGCTCTAATCCTCGGTGCGGCTTGTGTCTCTGCCTATACTCCAGTGCGTAAGAGCGCACCGATGGATATGCATAGGTGATGCGCTCCCGAATACGCGAAATCTGAGCCCTGCAAACCCCTTTCGGGAAAACAAAAACGTACATACGGCTATTGCAGAGCAGAGAGCGCGCGATGGAGAGCAGTTAGAAGTTGTTTG